>QZGG01001528.1:0-62019 GCA_006409495.1 Sedum album | reverse complement strand
ATTTATCATCGAACACGAACTTAACATCGTTAGCGAGAAGGTTTGTAAGTGGTTTTGCTATCTTTGAGAAGTCTTTGATAAATCTTCTGTAGAATCCAGCGTGTCCGAGAAAGCTTCTAATACCTCGTACATCCTTAGGCGGTGGAAGCTTCTCGATCACCTCGATCTTGGCTTTGTCGACTTCGATACCTCATTTCGAAATTAAGTGTCCGAGCACTATCCTTCTTGAACCATGAAATGACATTTCTCCCAGTTTAGAACCAGGTCCATCTCGATGCATCGGGCTAGAACTTTGGATAGATTCGATAAACAATCGTCAAACGAGTCTCCGTAAACTGAAAAATCATCCAAAAAACTTCCATAGTCTTCTCGAGGTACTCGGAGAAAATGGACATCATACACCGTTGAAAAGTTCCCGGAGCGTTGCATAACCCGAAAGGCATTCTTCTATACGCGAACGTTCCATATGGACATGTGAACGTGGTCTTTTCTTGGTCCTCGGGGTGGATAGGTATTTGGAAAAATCCACTATACCCGTCGAGGAAACAAAAGTACTCGTGCCCGGAAAGTCTTCCAACATTTGATCCACGAATGGAATAGGGAAATGGTCTTTTTTAGTTGCTTTATTAAGTTTTCTATAATCGACACACATCCTATATCCGGTTACGGTTCTAGTGGGGATTAATTCATCATTTTCGTTTTTAACTACGGTTAATCCTCCTTTCTTTGGAACGACGTGGATTGGGCTAACCCAATCTGAATCGGGATCGAGTATATGATTCCTGCATCTCTAAGTTTTGTTATTTCTTTCAGAACAACTTCACCTAATTTGGGATTTAGTCTCCTAAGAAACTCCCTAGATGGTTTTGCGTCATCGCATAAACGAATCCTATGCATGCATACGTCGGGACTAATTCCTTTTAAATCATCTATAGAGTGTCCTATAGCATCTTTATGTGTACGTAAAACATGCATGAGTTTCATAGTTTCATCTTGATTTAGCAAAGCACTTATGATCACCGGCGAAATTTTTCTGAAACAAAAATTCGTACCTTAGATTTGGTGGAAGAGGTTTCAATTCCTGACCAAATTCATTACCTTTGCTCGAGTTGCTTATGATTGAATGATTACATGTAAGTTCCTGCTCGGTCAACTTCTGCTCGATCAAATTCTGCTCGATCAAATTCTGCTCGACCGAAAATGACTCGGTCGAGTACTCGGTTTCATCCATGAGATTCGACATTTTTCATCTTTCTTTCCTTCACTTTCAAGAAAATTGTTAGCGCGGAAATATTAACTATATCACTATTTGAGACATTAGCATCAAACAAATCACAATCCAAAGAACAAGTAGGTGCTTTCATCATTTTAGAAAGATAAAATTTTACCTTGTCCTCACCTAGGTCCAACTCGATTGAACCATCGCCACAATTTATCAATGCCTTGACTGTGTTTAAAAATGGTCTTCCCATAATAACAGGAATTTCGGCATAAGGGTTATCATCCATTTCTAACACATAAAAATCCACAGGAACATAGAATTCTCCAATTTTAACGGGCATATCTTCTAACACACCAATTGGTACTCGTTTAGACCTATCAGCTAGTCTAAGGATTAAAGTGGTGCTAGAAAGTTCTCCTATTCCTAATTTTTTATATAAGATAAATGGCATTATGGAAACTCCTGCTCCTAGATCACATAAGGCATCATCAATATTTATATCTCCTACGGCGATCGGTATAGTGAATGAACCATAATCTTTTTGTTTCTTAGGCATCTTACGTTGTATTACGGCACTAGAATTAGGTCCTAAGGAAACATGGTCTACATCACATAATTCACGACGATGAGTTATGATATCTTTCAAGAATTTAGCATAGGTGGGCATTTGAGAAATTACCTCTGAAAATGGTAGAGTGATGCTAAGCTTTCCGAGAATTTCAGCAAACTTCTTGAATGCGGCTGTTTCTTTTACCTTCTTTTGTCTGTTTGGGAATGGAAGTGGTGGAACGTAAGGTGGTGGTGCTACATAAGGCGGCTCACTTTCCTTGTCCGTGGCTTCCTCTTCCTGCTCGGGCTGCTGAGTGTTACTCGGTTCACCTTGCTCGGCTGAATTCGTTTGTGCTTTCTTTGGTCTTGGTCCTTCAAGCTCCTTACCATTCTTCAAAGTGATAGCGCTTACGTCGGCTGAGTTTATTTCAGGCTGAGAAGGAAGTTTTCCGAAATTCCTCGAATGCATTGAAACGAGTTGCGCAAACTGTGCAAGCCCTTGAGTAGCTATCATTTGAGTCATTAGTTGCGCTAAGGTGGGTTCCTCGGATTTCTTGTCTTCCTTCCTTTGGTTGAAATTTTGATTTGTGCTCGGGCCGTGGTTATGACTCGAGGCTTGGCTGCTCGGGTAGTCTCCTCTAGCTTGGTCTCGTGGGTAGTATTGAGACTTACCTTGGTTTTGGTTATTATACCCTTGAGTAGGGTATGGTGGTTTCAAATCTGAGTAGAATCTAGTCTGCCTTTGTTGAGGGGGTACGTAGGATCCTTGTCCTTGAGCTATGTAGCTAACGTCTTCTCCTCCTTTAGGGCCGTAAGCTTCTTCAGTGTGCTCGCTAACCTCGTAGACGTTCGATTGTGTTTTCTTCTTATCTAAGTTAAGGTTTGAAAGGGCTTGCACTGAAGAGTTAACGGTTTTTGAAAGGTTATTAAAGTCGGCTTTCGTGACTGAATTCGTACTCGGCTCAAGTTCCTCCTTCTTTAAATGGTTTCGATCTTCACCCCATTGGTGGTTGTTCCATGCGAGTTTCTCTATAACCTTGAATCCTTCGCTCGCGGGTAGTCCGATGATACTTCCTCCGCTTCCTTGATCCATGCGTAATCGACTGTTTTCATCCATTCCATCGTAGAACATCGACAACAATTCCCATTTGTTATATCCATGATGAGGACATTCGTGTTGAAGTCCTTTGAATCTTTCATACGCTTCGTGAAAAGATTCATTGTTGGCTTGAACGAATTTGTTAATTCTATCCCTAATACATTTTACCTTTGCAGGGGGAAAATATTGGTTTACGAAAGCTTGGGCTAAGGCATCCCATGTCTTGAATGTGTTTGGCTCGTGTCCTTGAAGCCAATCTTTCGCTCCATCGGTTAGAGAAAATGAAAATAGCTTCATGTAAACTATTTCTCGAGGTACTCCTGCAAATTTATACGTACAGCATAGTTTAGTAAAATTATTAAGATGAACGTGAGGGTTACCATATCCGTCGAGTGATTCACTCTTGATCATTTGGATGAGTCTCCTCGAAGTTTAAAGTCGTATCCTTCTTCATTGGGAATGCGAATGGGAGAATCATAACTTCCAATGGTTGGAGTTATGTAATACTCGGCTGGTTGCTCGACCTCAGCCCCTGCTCGAGCTGCTCCTTGCGGTCGAGCTTGATTTTCCATATCTGGTTGAGTGCGATGATTTGTTCTCGGTTTCTTGGGTATTGTCCAAGGGAAATTCCACGAAGTTGAGGTCAAAGGTCTAGAAGATCTCGAAGAGCTAGAACTTGAATTTGTGACGTCCACTTGCACCTTTTTCTTCGCTTTAGAGTTTGATTGCATTCACCTACAAAAAGATGAATTTTAGTAATAGCTAGAAAAATAAGCAAATGAAAGTTTTTATTAGGGTTAATTACAGATGACCACCTGCATAATAGGCCATATTCCACGCCACCACCTTTATATTGTAATATTACATTCGACTACCTTTACAATTACTAACGTTTCCAAAGAACCACCTCAGCTAACGGCAGTTAACGGAGAGGTGGTTAAATGGAAACCAAAGTGATTATAAAGGTGGTGAAGTGGACACATATTTATTATAGATGATATATTGTAATAAAAATATTATTATTATATTAACAATTTAATATATTTAACAAAAAATTTGACGGAACAGTGATAGGTGGTTGCTTGGGAACGTTAGTAATTATAAAGGTGGTCGAATGTAATATTACAATATAAGGGTGGTGGTGTGGAATATGGCCTATTATGAGGGTGGTTTTTCGTAATTAACCCTTTTTATTATTACTATTTTTATATATATACATATATATATATACATATATATATATATATTTTTTTAGGATTTCGAGTGACTCGAAATCTAGAACTAAAAATTAAACTAGTGAAAGATTTTAAAAACTAAAAACTAAACACCGTTCCCCGGCAACGGCGCCATTTTGACGTGTGGCGGTATTAGGGTGATAAACATTCCAACACGCAACTCAAAAGAATTTATAGAACTAGGGTTGACCTAGTGTGGAACCCAAGGGAACAGTGGAGTTAAGTTACACTTTAAATCGATTACTAGCTTGCAAAATAGTTCTAAAGTGTTTTGTTTATTTTAAAGGCAATGTTATTTATTCTAAAGGCAATATTTAAAGAAAAGGTTTTGTTATCAAATATTAAAAACTATGACAAGGATGAGAATCCTCCACTAATACTTATGGTTTCACTCGAGCAAGATATAAATTATAGTTTTGAATTTCCTTCTTGATGACAATTTAATCTAGAACGTATGGTTATATGATAATATAAATCCTCACTCCCGTGTTAGATTTATATTATAGAATTTAGACTGAGTAGCATTAGCATACGAATCCTCACTCCCGTGTTAGATTCGCACGTAAACATCTACTCGACTAGCTTCATTCCTCCCGGTGTTTTCACTAATCTGTCCAAATACGCTTATTAATACATTCATGCACCAAATATACTCGCTGCTCCCGCTTTGCTAATATACTTGATCTAATGGTTGTATTGATTCCAAAATAGTCTAAGTTCACCTCCCGGTCCTTCCCTAGAAAATACTACTCGACCTACTCTTCTAGACATTTTGTTAGGACACCTAGACGTAGTGCTCGGGTATGATTCAACACACATAATAGTCATACAAGAATTGATTTATATAAATTAGATAATCATGTTCAAGTTATTCATAAGCATTAGGGATTCATCAAATCCCCATCATAAGGAAACTACTCACTCATCTCGAGTGATAATGCAAACATGTTCAAATGATTGTAAGTAAAACGATTGTAAATAAAATAAGAGTAAAGTTTAGAAATTCTCAGTGATTGATGATCCACGGTCGAACTCCAAGCTGCTGCTATTCTCCTCGTTATCTCTAGTACAAAATTAGGTTGAACAATCTTTTGTAATCTAAACGGTCTTCCGAGCTCTTTCGGCTATCTTCTTCTTCACTTGGTTACTCGACTTCTATCTCAATCACTTTCTTCTCTAGGGTTTTCGGCCCCCTAGGCAGCAACCTTCTTTGAGTCTTGTGATGCTTATATAGTGAAGAGTAATTGATAGAGCACAGTAGTACACTACTTTAAGTCCTTTACATTGCTCATATTCTAACATATTTCAGTATAAGATTGCCCTTTTGGTGTAGTTTTGTATCTCAGGTCTAAAAGATGAGTTAGAACAAAAACGCAACAAGAAGGCTGATTTCCAGAACAAAAGACAACAACTTGACAACAAGGACAGAAGACCACTAACGCGCGAGCACTATGGCGCGCGAGTGTGGGTCGCGCAGAAGACAGCAAAACGGTGACGTCAGCAGACAGCGAGATATCCGGAGCGATGACGTCATCACGCGCGAAGAATATTTCTAAGTTCAGTTTTTAGAGATTACATATTTCCTAAGCTGATTTTTAGAGATATAGATGATTTCCTACAGATATCCTTGCCTAAATATCCGTGGAAACCCTAAGAGGCAAGACTATAAATACAAAGATTTATGGAGATCACATGCATGCACGCAGAAGGGACCAGACGGCTCAGAGCAGAATTCCGACGCGCGCAAGCTGTCACGCGAGCCTGACGACGCACCATACAGATTTGTCTTGTTATTTCAGTTATTATATAATTATTCTTGAGATGTATTCAATCAGTATGAGTAGCTAAACTCACTGAACTATGTTTGGATTTTGATCTATGAATAATAAGTTTTGAGGTCCTGTTCTTAAATTGCATGATTAAGTTTAGTATTATTATTCCGAACTAACTCGCATGATAATTAGGTTAGACAAGTAAGCGAAGCCTTACACCGCAGACTTAGTTGTAGAATCTATTATCTATAGTTAAAACTATCAGAAGTACGTGACTGTGAATGATAGGAGTAACACTAGAATAGGCAGTAGCTACCTTGACCGAATTCGTTATTGACTAGGCTAGATTGAGTAATAATATCATACAGACTTTGACCGGAATGTATGTGTAGGTTATTAAGCTGTGACAGGACCTTAACCTACGTGAACATTATATCATGTATCTTTAGTGACCAAGGATAAACATAAAAATTCATAGTGAAGAATCTGAACCGAGCTCATCTCTTGCATCTTTATTTACACCTTTTATACTTGCTGTCTGTGTGTGCGCCAGTTGTACTTGTGCACCAGTTTTTCTTTCTTTTAATTGTTTTCACTCAAACCCCTAATCTTAGTTTGTAGTTGAAAAGAGACTTCCACCGTTCCCTGTGGATTCGACCCCAGCTTGCCAATACTATACTAGTAAGGAGAGTCGGGACAAATTTGCAGCTCTCAACGACGTGCTCGTCAGTAATCACAAGGGTCGAGTGAATGAAAGGTCTTGCTTATCTTCTAATCACAAATGGCCGAGTAAATGGGAAGTCTAGCTTATCCACTCATCTTAAATGATCGAGTGTATTAAATCTTGTATTAAATGGTTGAGTGGATGAAGAGAATCCATACGAAGAGTCTTGGTCACGTGATGACTTGCTTGAGCAGTGTGTTTACTCGGTCGAGTAACATGAGTCTTTGGCTTGCTTTAGCTCGAGTCAGGTACTTAGGACACTCGGTCTAAGAATTGCAGAAATGCTCCCAATTACGTCTAATTTAGGCCGAATTCACGTGCTTTTCCTCATATTTCCACTTATGCTCCTTCGTAAGGCTGGAATCGTGGTTTTGACCTGAAACATCAATCAAAGTATCAAAAGTAATATATTTTACGTTCTAATCATGGGAAATAAGCATAAAAGTACAAGCTTAAAATAGACATTTCTAACACTGATCACTCATCTAATGTGTTTGGTTTGGCTTATGTTATGATTTGTTTCACAAACTCAATATCTTTCACCTTCTTGATATCCTTATGAGTTTAGGTTTAAGCCAAAGCCAAACATGCTTGAAAAGCAAAAAGAAAAGCACATGGAGCAAGCATGGATGCATACTAGTCTTCCTTCACACGAGAGAAGTTTATTGATCCCTCTCTTATGTTTTACTTGATTGCTTAGGGACGAAGCACATTTTTAAGTGTGGGGTGGTAGTATGTATGCATCCATATTTTTAATGTTTCATTTCATCAATCATTCAATTGTTGATCACATTTGAGCATAGACATTTGCTTGACATATCACTTTTATCCTACACTTTTGATGTTAATTTGAAAACAAGGTTGCTAAGCTTGAGATTACACTTGTGAGCATGGATTAACAAATTTGTTTATTGATCATGATAATTTGGGATGATTGAAATTCCTAGCTTGTGCCACTTTTTCATGAATTGACATCTAAGCTAGTTTAAACCATTGAACATTAATGTGTTCTTTCATTGCATAATGAGTAAGGAGATTCTAGTAGCATGAACAAGAGGAAATTTTTTCGAAAATAGCATAGAGTTTTTGCTTGTGCTTGCCTAATAGGTGACTTTAGCCATTCATGGCTTGCTCGTGTATCAACTTTGCTTGCCTATATGCCAAATTTTTGTTGATTGGACACATTGTCAAGTTTTAAGTATGGGGTTAACACCAAAGCTCACTCTAGAAATTCCTACTTCAAAGAAGTAATAAAAGGAATCGGAGTGCAAGTGCCGGGGGTTAGGAAGGTAAGTTCCCCCTTGAAAGTACTTGCACTAACAAAAAAACGTGTTTTATGGAAATGTTATTCAAGTGCCGGGGGTTAGGTAGGTAATTTCCCCCCCGAAAGTACTTGAATAAGCAAAAAAAAGAATAAAAGAGAAGCTTGAATGGTAACTCGCATTGATTCTTGATTTTGTGCCCTTATGCATAGTGTGAGTGTATTCGCAAGTTGAGATTGTGCATTTTCTTGGTTGATATGTCTATTTGGATGACCCTTGTTCTTCATGGCAACACAAGTGAGAATTCTATGTCTAGCTATTAATCTTTCTATGTCTAAACTCCTCTTCTCTTATGGATCATGACGTGTAGTCATATACTTGAGAATGAGTTATGTGTCATGAGCCTATGTTCTTGCCCTTCGCGAGCATAAGTGATTGGCTAGACAAACTTCCATGAATACTAAAAGTCTCTTTATGAATTGTGTGATGACAAGAAGCTTAAAATGGCGTTGGTAGATTCTAGCTATGATGGAAAGATTGTTAAATGTTGCTTGCGAAGAATGACATGATTCTCGAATTTTTTGTGTGATATGAATGAATAAATTTCCATGCTTGCTACGAGTTAAAATGCTTAAAATCTTGCTTAGTTGCTTCTTGATTGGTATGCATTGTTTAATGGATGATTGTGAACGGGATTTGTGAGTACTCCCTCTTGGAAAACTCTCATGAGACTACAACTCGTCCTCTAGGGCAGCCTAGAGGTTTAAAGGCTTGATGCATACGCTAAATGCATCCGTGATTCCTACGAAAGTGAGTTAGGAGTACTTTATAGCTTGCATTTCATTTCTTAGATTGTTAACTTTCACTTGGTGCTTGATTTTCACTCTCATATACATTGATTGATCTTTGAAATACTCATGAGTCCTATCTTGTATCATTTGCTCTATTCTTGCTAACTTGTTCGGGACGAACAAGAATTAAGTGTGGGGTGTTTGATAAGTGTGCAAATTCGCAAGTATTTGTACACTTCTTATGCTTAATTCTTGCTAGTTTTTGATTATTTTGTGAAGAATTTGATAATCTTTTGTGTTTTATGTAGATTTTATTCAAACTTTATCAAAGAGAGTACAAAGCACAAAATGGAGCAAAATGGATGAAAATTCAAGTGCCCAAGAGGAGATTCTACTCTCCCGAGCAAACCTCAAGACGAACCGAGGAAGCCTTAGAAGGTGGCTGACGTGTGTATTATAGTGGAGTTTTTATGTCCTAACACGGCAAACAAAATTTTTAAATCTAGGAGACCTAGAGTCGAATCCCTAGAGATGAGTAAGAATTGATCAACTAGTTTATACTACTTAAGAGTTTGTCTAAAGAAAAAGATTGGGGGAATTGGTAAGATATTGTGATATTTTTCAAAGATAACAATTCAAACTAAAGGGATTAAGGATCTATGGACCCTAGGCTATAGCACATAAGGTGATGACAATCAATCATGCAACATTTAATGAATAGAATTTGCTTAGACTAGTCTATTTATGAACATTAATCCTAAGTTCAACTTTCATTGCATATTAGGACTAAGAGGTTCATCTAAATGGAGGCCTCAATCTTTCAATATGTTGGCTCTCCCTTAGGTAATGGACTCTTCCTCAATCTTTCAATATGTTGGAAGAGTTACCATAACCTAGATCAAGTAAACTAGTCATCTACTCAATCGATCCTACACTTTCATGTCAAGATCAAAGTTGATTATTCATGCAAGGCTATCTAATCAACTTAATATCAACTTTCATTGCATATGTCATTGATTAGGTTCAATTAATTACACTTAAGCATTTTAACAAACACTTAATGTGCAACATTTAATAGATGTAGCCAATGCACAAAATTCATATCAAAATTCATTGCATAACAAATTAATCATCATCCAAATACATGCATCCAACCTAGGGATCCTATGGATCCCTAACCAATCACTACTCACTACTCATGCTAGAAATGAAAGCAACAACAATAGAAATGTATGAAAACATGAAATTAATTGCAAACTAGAGTAGTAATGGAGATGTTGATGCTTGATCTTCACTCCTAAGTCTTCAATTGAACACAAAAGCTCTTGATCTTCAAAAATCGGATTTCTAGGGTTTGGAGTCGAGTCTCGAAGTCAAGGCCCCCAGTTGAAATGTCCAGTTTAAATGTCCAACAGTATCTCAGGATCTCCCCGTACTCGACTCTCCCGAGCAAGGACTCGGCGAGCAGAATAATTGGGGAAAATCTGCTCGGCCGACTTGGATTCTCCTGGCCCGAGCAGATTTGAATGTGGAGCGGTTTGGTCCTCGGCTGACCAGCTTCTGCTCGGCCAGTCTTGCTCTTGGTCAGCCCGAGCACGTTTCTACTCGGCCCGAGGAAAACTAACTGAATTTCCTTGTATTGATCCTTGGTAACTCCTAGACCGAGCACGTTCTCAACTCGGCCCGAGCACGTTCTCAACTCCTTTCTTGTCTCTAATTTCTATGTCGAACTCTTGCAATAAAAGGATCCATCTAATAAGCCTTGGTTTTGCGTCCTTTTTATTCATCAAGTATTTGAGTGCTGCGTGATCCGAGTAAACAATGGTCTTTGATCCAACGAGGTATGGTCTGAATTTTTCGAATGCGTAGACTACCGCTAACATATCCTTCTCGGTTGTCGTGTAGTTTTCTTGGGTTGCATCGAGTGCCTTGCTCGTGTATTGAATGACATGAAGACGTTTATCAACTCCCTATCCGAGGCATGCTCCAATCGCTCCATCGCTTGCATCGCACATTAGTTCGAACGGTAAATCTCGATTTGGTGCTCGAACGATTGGGGCGGTTGTGAGTAACTTCTTTAACATCTCGAACACTTCATGACATTTATCATCGAACACGAACTTAACATCGTTAGCGAGAAGGTTTGTAAGTGGTTTTGCTATCTTTGAGAAGTCTTTGATAAATCTTCTGTAGAATCCAGCGTGTCCGAGAAAGCTTCTCATACCTCGTACATCCTTAGGCAGTGGAAGCTTCTCGATCACCTCGATCTTGGCTTTGTCGACTTCTATTCCTCATTTTTGAAACTAAGTGTCCGAGCACTATTCCTTCTTGAACCATAAATGACATTTCTCCCAGTTTAGAACTAGGTCCATCTCGATGCATCGGGCTAGAACTTTGGATAGATTCGATAAACAATCGTCAAACGAGTCCGTAAACTGAAAAATCATCCAAAAAACTTCCATAGTCTTCTCGAGGTACTCGGAGAAAATGGACATCATACACCGTTGAAAAGTTCCCGGAGCGTTGCATAACCCGAAAGGCATTCTTCTATACGCGAACGTTCCATATGGACATGTGAACGTGGTCTTTCTCTTGTCCTCGGGGTGGATAGGTATTTGGAAAAATCCACTATACCCGTCGAGGAAACAAAAGTACTCGTGCCCGGAAAGTCTTCCAACATTTGATCCACGAATGGAATAGGGAAATGGTCTTTTTTAGTTGCTTTATTAAGTTTTCTATAATCGACACACATCCTATATCCGGTTACGGTTCTAGTGGGATTAATTCATCATTTTCGTTTTTAACTACGGTTAATCCTCCTTTCTTTGGAACGACGTGGATTGGGCTAACCCAATCTGAATCGGGGATCGAGTATATGATTCCTGCATCTCTAAGTTTTGTTATTTCTTTCAGAACAACTTCACCTAATTTGGGATTTAGTCTCCTAAGAAACTCCCTAGATGGTTTTGCGTCATCGCATAAACGAATCCTATGCATGCATACGTCGGGACTAATTCCTTTTAAATCATCTATAGAGTGTCCTATAGCATCTTTATGTGTACGTAAAACATGCATGAGTTTCATAGTTTCATCTTGATTTAGCAAAGCACTTATGATTACCGGCGAAAATTTTTTCTGAAACTAAAAATTCGTACCTTAGATTTGGTGGAAGAGGTTTCAATTCCTGACCAAATTCATTACCTTTGCTCGAGTTGCTTATGATTGAATGATTACATGTAAGTTCCTGCTCGGTCAAATTCTGCTCGATCAAATTCTGCTCGTCAAATTCTGCTCGACCGAAAATGACTCGGTCGAGTACTCGGTTTCATCCATGAGATTCGACATATTTTCATCTTTCTTTCCTTCACTTTCAAGAATTGTTAGCGCGGAAATATTAACTATATCACTATTTGAAACATTAGCATCAAACAAATCACAATCCAAAGAACAAGTAGGTGCTTTCATCATTTTAGAAAGATAAAATTTTACCTTGTCCTCACCTAGGTCCAACTCGATTGAACCATCGCCACAATTTATCAATGCCTTGACTGTGTTTAAAAATGGTCTTCCCATAATAACAGGAATTTCGGCATAAGGGTTATCATCCATTTCTAACACATAAAAATCCACAGGAACATAGAATTCTCCAATTTTAACAGGCATATCTTCTAACACACCAATTGGTACTCGTTTAGACCTATCAGCTAGTCTAAGAATTAAAGTGGTGCTAGAAAGTTCTCCTATTCCTAATTTTTCATATAAGATAAATGGCATTATGGAAACTCCTGCTCCTAGATCACATAAGGCATCATCAATATTTATATCTCCTACGCGATCGGTATAGTGAATGAACCATAATCTTTTTGTTTCTTAGGCATCTTACGTTGTATTACGGCACTAGAATTAGGTCCTAAGGCAACATGGTCTACATCACATAATTCACGACGATGAGTTATAATATCTTTTAAGAATTTAGCATAGGTGGGCATTTGAGAAATTACCTCTGAAAATGGTAGAGTGATGCTAAGCTTTCCGAGAATTTCAGCAAACTTCTTGAATGCGGCTGTTTCTTTTACCTTCTTTTGTCTGTTTGGGAATGGAAGTGGTGGAACGTAAGGTGGTGGTGCTACGTAAGGCGGCTCACTTTCCTTGTCCGTGGCTTCCTCTTCCTGCTCGGGCTGCTGAGTGTTACTCGGTTCATCTTGCTCGGCTGAATTTGTTGTGCTTTCTTTGGTCTTGGTCCTTCAAGCTCCTTACCACTCTTCAAAGTGATAGCGCTTACGTCGGCTGAGTTTATTTCGGGCTGAGAAGGAAGTTTTCCGGGATTCCTTGAATGCGTTGAAGCGAATTGCGCAAACTGTGTCTCAAGCATATTCTGTTCGGCTTTTCCTTGTTTGATATCGGTTAAGATATTCTGAATGTCTTTGCTCTGTTGTGCTTGAGTAGCTATCATTTGAGTCATTAGTTGTGATAAGGTAGGTTCCTCGGATTTCTTGTCTTCCTTCCTTTGGTTGAAGTTTTGATTTATGCTCGGGCCGTGCATCTGACTCGAGGCTTGGTTGCTCGGGTAGTCTCATCTAGCTTGATCTCATGAAAAGTATTGAGACTTGCCTGGGCTTTGATTATTGTACCCTTGAGTAGGGTATTGTGGTTTCAAATCTAAGTAGAATCTAGTCTGCCTTTGTTGAGGAGGTATGTAGCTAACGTCTTCTCCTCCTTTAGGTCCATAAACTTCTTCAATGTGCTCGCTAACCTCGTAGACGTTTGATTGTGTTTTCTTCTTATCTAAGTTAAGATTAGAAAGGGCTTGCACTAAAGAGTTAACGATTTTTGAAAGGTTATTAAAGTCGGCTTTCGTGACTGAATTCGTACTCGGCTCAAGTTCCTCCTTCTTTAGATGGTTTTGATCTCCACCCCATTGATGGTTGTTCCATGCGAGTTTCTCTATAACCCTGAATCCTTCGCTCGCGGGTAGTCCCATGATGCTTCCTCCGCTTCCTTGATCCATGCGTAATCGGCTATTCTCGTCCATTCCATCGTAGAACATCGACAACAATTCTCATTTGTTATATCCATGATGAGGGCATTCGCGTTGAAGTCCTTTTAATCGTTCGTACGCTTCATAAAAAGATTCATTGTTACCTTGCACAAATTTGTTAATTCTATCCCTAATACGTATTACCTTTGCAGGGGGGAAAGTATTGGTTTACGAAGGCTTGGGCTAAAGCGTCCCATGTCTTGAATGTGTTTGGCTCGTGTTTTGCATTTCAGACATATTAGGAGTGCAATGGATATTTTACACGCTTATTGAGCGATTCTAGACGAAATCAGATCAAGAAAACGAAGAAAGAGCTGGATGACATCATGCTGACGTCAGCCATGGACGCTGAAGAATTATTTATGCGAACGCTGAAGAATTTAATTAATTCTTAAGGGTCCGCGAGATTAATTGCTTAAGGGTCCGCGAATCTGTATGGCCCAGCCCAATATGACATCTTCAGCTACATCATAAATAGGGTGTTAACCCTAATTCAAAGGAGAACCTGGACGGCCACCAGAAAGTTTTCTTCTTCGAACTCAGTTTTAGATTAATGTTTTGTAGTAGTAGCTAATTCCCAGTTTCGTGAATTTAGTTGCAACTTTGTATGAGTCCATTGAATAGCATGTTTTAATTTAGTGAATTCTGGTCTTGTTATGATTGCATGTTTTGTTATTTACTTAACTCAGCCTAGCGGTGAAATTAGGTTTATATCAATTGCATGATATTTAATTGGATTGTCATAGTAGTAAAGCCTAGCGGTGGATCTATTGTGGTAGTTTGATTAGGTAATTATTAAATCTTCTTGAGACTCTAGCGGGTAATAGAAGATAAAACTAGAATTAGGTAACAACCCTAGCGGGACTATCTAATTAGAACAATTATAATTTACTAGATTGATGCATGTCTGGTCTATGATTACTGGTTGTAACGAGATTCCCTGAACTGTGATTTTCTTTTATTAGCATCTTTAGTTGTAGTTACAAACCTTCCAAAAAACCCCCTAATGGGAGTAGGAGTAGTTGTAGTATAACTCTTAGACTAGATTAATTTCCCTTGGGTTCGACCCTGTTTACTACTGTACTAGTATTAAGTAGGTTTATAAATTTAGATTTGCAGTGCACAACGACGCGCTGTCAAATTTGGCGCCGTTGTCGGGGAAAGCAACTTTAGTTTAAGAGTTTTAGTTAAATTAGTTTTTTCAGTTTTTATTCATCAAAAAAAAAGTTTTTGATCTTTTGCCATGGATTATACAGATGAATATCAAGAAGATCCATATCAGCCACGTGATCCATATCCACAACAGTACATGTCTCCACCACAATTTCACTACCAGCAGTACCCCAGAATATATTGCTCAACAATATCCAGAACAACAGCAGTTTCAGAGAGGCACAACTCAGATGATCAATGAGATTAGAGAGTTAAAAGAGATGTGCGGCAGTTGGCGGCTAAACCAGAATTTTGTGGTGTTGCTAGTCACGAAACAGATGAGTGTCCCCACAGTTTATGATGATCAACCAGTTGGAATGAGAGGATACCAAAATTACAGTGATGGATATGAACCTAGGCCGCAGTGGACTGAGCAATATAGTAATGATTGGGACGCTCAACCGCCACCATATCAGCCACCATTCCAGCAACAGAATTTATATGCGGCCAACAATGAGGATTCAAACAGTTCAATGATGAAGATGCTTCAGGAGCTACTGAAGGAGCAGAATGAGATGAGGAAAGAGCTAGTAGAGACACGGAAAAGACTTGCAGATGTTTCCTCTATTGTAATTGAGCTACAAAATGAGAAAGAAAAGCTCTGTTCACAAATGATTTTGGATACCAAGAGTAGTGTCAATGTTGTGGGTTTGAGAGGTAAAAAAGAGTTGGAAGAAGGTGCAAAAAGGCAAAATCTGGATTGTAACTCAGCGTGTACCGCGGACGTTGAAGGTATTATGTCCGCGGACGGTACATCAATTCTTGGAACTACAGTAAGGTCCGTAGAGTTATTTGATGAAGGGTCCGCGGAATATCTCTCAGCGTGTATCGCGGACGTAGAAAGGATTTTTACCGCGGACCTTAAACAAATTTCATGATATTCATTAGGGTCCGCGGAGTTAAATTGTGAAGGGTACGCGATACTTGCTGGAAGAAATTCTGAAAATCGCTTTTTTGACCCTTTTCTTCCAACCTCTTTGCAGGTACAAGAAGACATGAGGATGGATTCAACAAAACAAGGAGATCCATGGCTGTTTAGGCTCACATGTGGAACGATGAAGGATAAACCACCGAATCATAAAGGTAAATATGATTCAAATTATTATAACACTGACCAGTGTGGTGTAGATGACACATGGGATATCAAGGCTAAACCACTAGACCTACGAGGAGCAATGCATAAACAACATGATGGTTTGGGAGGATCTAGGTCGGGGCCTTATAGAAAATTTGACCTAGCGTACCCATGGGCACCGAATATTTGAGATCACTAGGGGAGTTCCTTGTTCCCTATCTCATCTTTTATCTTTATTTTATTAGTGTCTGTGTCCCCTTCTTCATTCTTGTTATGTTGTGCCGTGAGGACACGGCATATTTCAAGTGTGGGGGAGGGAAGTCGAGTCAGTTTAGAGTCTAGAGTTGTTTTATTTTATTGTATGAGTCGAAGAGGAGAATTATCATTGTATGCTGTGATGAAATGATGATTTATGAATGATGTTCTATCCTATGAGTTTCTGATATATCTGCATGCATGAAATCTGATATTTTGTGATATTTGTGCTTGATGATTGAATGCTTTTGAGTTGAGATATCTGGTGATGTAGAGTTGATAGAAAATGTCCTAGAGGGATTTGACATTCATTCTGAGATTTGCATGAATAATTGCGCTATATGTTGAGTTGATATTGTGGCATTCCGAAGTGTGATAAAGATTATCTAATCTCTTGTCTGAGTAACCGGGAAAAGAGATGAGCGACCCTCATCTTGACTCGCGTAAAAAGGACAAGAAGAGAAGTGAAATCTATATGTGGATAGTTCATTGGCAACGAATGTTTTTGTTTTATATTGGTTATTGACTAGTGCCGGGGGTTAGGAAGAAAACCAAGACACTTCCCACTTGAGCACTTGCTTTAACCAATGGCACAAGCCAAAATAAGGCAAGCCATCAAAAAAAATCAAAAAAATTCAGCAAAAAGAAAAAAATGAATAAAAGTTTGTTGTTGCCAATGAATTTATCTAATAGTATGTTTCGGATGCCATATTAAAAACTCAACTGTTAGTGCGATTAGGATTGTGAATTGAAGAATGAAGTTAGGAATCTGAAAAGGACTATCTCTACATTATTCATTGATATCTTGACTTGAGTATTCTATATTGTTGAGTGCAGATTGAGCATTATTGATGATGATTGTATGCAGATGTTGATGAGATGATTAGATAGAATATCATGAGTTGGATCGCCATGTAGTTACAGTATACTATGATTGAGTCGAATCTGTAGTCTTGACTTTTACTTGTTCGAGACGAACAAGGATAAGTGTGGGAGAGTTTGATGGAGAGTATTTATACGATCCATCATTGTCTTATTTCCATTATTCTTATATATTTTATTTGCGAAATATTACTTTGTTGTAGTGTTTTGCATTTCAGACATATTTGGAGTGCAATGGATATTTTACACGCTTATTGAGCGATTCTAGACGAAATCAGATCAAGAAAATGAAGAAAGAGCTGGATGACATCATGCTAACGTCAGCCATGGACGCTGAAGAATTATTTACGTGGACGCTGAAGAATTTAATTAATTCTTAAGGGTCCGCAGGATTAATTGCTTAAGGGTCCGCGGATCTGTCTGGCCCAGCCTAATATGACATCTTCAGCTACATCATAAATAGGGTGTTAACCCTAATTCAAAGGAGAGTCTGGACGGCCACCAGAAAGTTTTCTTCTTCGAACTCAGTTTTAGATTAATGTTTTGTAGTAGTAGCTAATTTTCAGTTTAGGGAATTTAGTTGCAACTTTGTATGAGTCCATTGAATAGCATGTTTTAATTTAGTGAATTCTGTTATTATTATGAATTGCATGTTTTGTTATTTACTTAACTCAGTCTAGCGGTGAAATTAGGTTTATATCAATTGCATGATATTTAATTGGATTGTCATATTAGTAAAGCCTAGCGGTGGATCTATTGTGGTAGTTTGATTAGGTAATTGTTACATCTTCTTGAGACTCTAGCGGATAATAGAAGATATAACTAGAATTAGGTAACAACCCTAGCGGGACTATCTAATTAGAACAATTATAATTTACTAGATTGATGCATGTCTGGTCTATGATTACTGGTTGTAACGATATTCCCTGAACTGTGATTTTCTTTTATTAGCATCTTTAGTTGTAGTTACAAACCTTCCAAAAATACCCCCTAATAGGAGTAGAAGTAGTTGTAGTATAACTCTTAGACTAGATTATTTTCCCTTGGGTTCGACCCTGCTTACTACTGTACTAGTATTAAGTAGGTTTATAGATTTAGATTTGCAGTGCAAAACGACGCGCTGTCAGCGTCGAAGCTAGATGACGCACTATGGGCTTATAGAACAGCCTACAAGACCCCTATTGGTATGTCTCCATACAAACTTATCTTCGGAAAAGCTTGTCACTTGCCGGTAGAGATCGAGTACAAAGTCATGTGGGCAATCAAGAAGATGAATTTCGATGCTAGAGCTGCAGGGGAACACCGTATTCTTCAATTGCATGAACTCGAGGAGATACGCCTAAACGCCTATGAAAGCGCGAAAGTCTATAAAGAGAAAACAAAGAAGTGGCACGATAAGAAAATCATTGAGAAGAGATTCACAGTAGGAGACGAAGTGCTACTCTACAATACCAGGTTGAGATTATTTCCGGGAAAATTACGTTCCAGGTGGTCCGAACCATTCAAGATATCTAAAGTTTTTGACGACGGACACGTGGAATTACATACAAAGGAAGAAAACACATTTAAGGTCAACGGACATAGACTGAAAATTTATCATGCTTGAGACCAATGCTATGTAGTGGAGCAATTCGATCTCTATAAGGTCGGATAATTGAGAAGGGAAGCATATCCTCTCGAGAAGGGATCCTAGCAAAGGACTTCTCGAGTGTGTTTCTTTATTTATATGAAGACACGGCTACGTCCTTGCCAGGACGTTAATCTAGACGTGTAAGTATTTATTTTTCCGCACTTATTTTTCGCACTTTATTGTTTTCTAGATTAGGAAAAATGTTAGTGTGGGATAGAATATTATTTGGGGAAATTCTGGGGATAAATTCTTTCACTCGATCGAGTAAACCACCAACTCGACCGAGTCACGTCACCCAAATTAATATAGATTAAACAGTTTAAATGAATTTAAATTTCATTCGATCGAGTAAGAATTAGATGTTGGATAGAGGACCTAAACGTGGCAGCATGACAACATTAAATAAGAGTACGTAAATGCTTGCTTAAAATTTAACAATGCTATACGTATACGGACAATATATCGATCATAAATAATTTCTACAATTAGCACAAACAATGATTTCTCCTCACATTTGTGTTGGAGGTGTTTATTGTCCCACTCTTGTGTGGACTTAGTGATTCTTCCCCTTACAGGTGGAAGCTGTTGATTGATACTAGTGATGCTATCAGGTTGTGAAGAGGGTTATTTGAGTGCGCCTACAAAATCTTCATGATATTTGCTCAAGATTGATGGGAAGAGGAGTCGTTTGACCTTTACTTCATTAGATTTATATGTACTAAATGATATTGTATCTTGTACTAGTATTCTACCCAATATAACCCGTATCAAAAAAAAAGAAAGACAGAACTTCAATTTTTAAAGAATTCTAAACTGTTACGAGAATAACGTTTTTAAATGAAAACCATTTCAGACCTTTCTCGTTTGTAATTTATCGCCTCCAATGTATTCTAATTAATGAATAATCTAACGAAATTTGATAAAATTTCAACTCCCAATTGAATAAAACTATACACCTCGACCTCGAAGTGAGAAATTAAAGATATTAATATTTATGAAAAATTTTAGAAATTGGAAAATAATTTTGAAACACCCAAAAGTAGTAAGACATATTAATAATGGTACAAAGGGATACTTTTGTTCAAGCTCACACTAAATCGCGTGATACTACTAGCTCTATGTTGTTTTATTATCAATTAAGTTAAGCTAAGAGCATCCACCATGCTAAAAAACTATCTTTCATATCCCTCTTCAATTTTATGTCTAATTAAATCATGATCATGATAAAAAGATCATAGATATTTTGCCATGTTACACAAGAAAAATCATTTTCCTTCCAATCCATCAACTAACAAATACAATTATTCAAAAATACGTCAAAATATATAGAATTAAAAGAGTTAAGTTAATAAAATAGTATATTTAAGAAAATCAATTTTTTTATTTTAAGATATATTCATTATAATATCTAAATACGAAAAGTAGAAAGTTATGAAACACATGACAAGTTATGATTGATCGATTCTCGTGGTAGATTCTCAAATTCTACCATATGAAGGAATTTTTTTATGAAAAACTATGAGATGATAAAAAAACTATACAAAAGAGAATGTATGGTATTTTTTAGTATCCCTCGTAATAGATTCTCATGGTAAAAAAAACATGATGAACAGTATGCTCTAACTAAAACATTTGTCGATGTTGAATTTACGCCCTCAGACATCTTTGAAATTGGGCCGGACCTGTTGCTCTACCATATTCGATTGGCTTGTTGGGGCTTCATTTGCGTGGCGTTTCACTTTATTAAAAAGGTCCGATAAATACGGAACTCACAATCTGACCCAGCACATTATTTTATTTCGATACTTTATTAAATGGTCCGACAAATACGGCACTCGCAACTTGACCCAGCACTGTTATTAAAAGGTCCAAATGACAAAATGACGACTGATGTATTGAGGCCCATTTGCTATTTTCTCACTAATTATGAGTAGACCGGCCCATCAATTTCATCTATATTCACTAAACATCTGTTATCAATCAATATAAGATTTATACAATTTTGTTACCATTTTCCATTTTATCATCCACTAGTAATCTTGGTGGACATTAAAATGTGCATAAAATTTGTGTATTATGTAAATATCTTGGGTATGAATATATATAATAATTATGCAAGGATATTTTTGAAATTATTAAATTAAATAGGGGTACATTAGGGATGTGAATTGTGGCTTCAAAAGAAACCGTCAATTCCATCCCTTGGGCTTTAAATATAGTAGAGATTTTGTTTTTATCATCTATCCATACGTTTGACGGGCGAACATCTTTCAGAAATTTGAGTTTTGTTATATTTTAAAACTATCGCAACTCCTATTTATTTCATTTTAAAACAATTATTTTCCCCTCCCCAGAAAAAAACATTAAATAACTAACAACCAATTTCAAGTAGAATTATGTTTATCCGACGGAATAATAACTTAATTGACTACCATCACTGATATGCAGAAATCACCTTTGAATAACTAGCTCTTGATTGTATGGAGTACTTGATAGGAATGACACATATTTTAGAATAAATGCTTCTTTTTTTAAACAAATTCTTATATTAATAATCAAAGAAATAGTAGATTATTTCAATACTAACATCCTTTTGTCCATAACTCTAACACATAATATATTGTTGTGCTGCATGTGTTGCACATATTTTCCCATTTCTTTGAATTGATTAAGCATAAAATAGAAATCTATTGGATAATAAATTTAATTATCTAAAAATATTACATTTGGATGGACTTTAGGGAGCACAGACTTATTTTTGCATTCCGAACAAACACAAGCTCCTTTATCGCATTTGGCAACAAGGCATGTCGGACACCAATATAATTTGCAGTCAAAATCAGTGTCGCAGAGGCTGCTCTGTCCATCTGTTAAAGCGAGTAAGAAACAATATGTTAAATATTATAAAAAACTGGTGCCCGGTAGCCTCGAACAAAATCATATGCACATTTATCATATAACTATTAACTGCCAAAACTGCAACACATCAGATGCAAATATGGAAAACATAGAAATTATGCATGAGGGGTTAAGTTCCAGGAGGACATTAAGTATTTGTGAGACGAAAGGACGAAATCTCAACCGTTAGATTTGATTAATATACGGTTGAGATTAAAGTTGGTTTTTATATAATGGGCGGTTGGATTTGCAAAAAACCCTAGCGGTTGAGAGTGACCGTTACTTTTTTGAATCAAATCTCATCCGTTGGATTATTAGTAAATCAACGGTTGAAATCATGTCTCACCGTCCCACATATATTTATCTGTCCTCCTAGAACCTTACTCTATGCATGAGTGTGGAAAGTAAATTAAAGAACATGAAAACTGCTTACTTGTGGGGACATTCGAAATGCAAAGAACCAACGCAAGAACCATTAAGTTTACTAAAATATCCTTCTTCATTTTTACCCAAATTATAATTTGATTGCCAATATGTAGAATAGATACATGCAAAATGCTCTTGACTTTATATAAGGATTCAATTTTTGAGTTATAATTAATTTGCTTTAAGGTTGTAGCCCAGACTAGCTTTAATTGTCGGATTGATTTCCAATATTATTAATAGGGGAATGGATCAAATATAATCTTTTATATTCATAATGTATAAATTTACAGCGAATCTTATTTTATATAAAATCTAATTTAATATAGTCCAGTCGCACTCTTAGGATAAAAATAGGTAATAATTTTTTGAGACATATTTAGCGTCAATTTTGCCTAATCAGTAGTTGACCTTCGGTTATTTCTTAATTAAAATTTGAACCTTGAATTTGTATAAATGATTTATGGTTGTATGGTTCAAATCAAGATGCATAATATGTTTTTAAGAAAAAAGGACTTAATATCAACAATTAATTTGTTTAATTTAATGGTTGAAGTTAAAGTTGGTTTTTATTAAATATGGCGATTTGATTTAAAAAAACACAGACGTTTGGGATTGACAGTACCAATATCAACCGTTAAATTAATAAGAATCAATGATGGAACTGATGTCCCTCGATCTTACGAAAACTTAATTTTCTTGAGAGAACTAAACCATATGGGTGGAGTAATGTGTATGGAATCAACAAACACAAGTTTTTTTATAAAAGTGACTGGGAAAAGCATAAATGTTGATTTATTCAATTCATGAAGCAAGTTATTTACTATTTTGAAGTTGCTTCTTAAAAAAATCGAAAAATTGTGTTTATTATGGAGAATTTTTTTAAATGTCAGATACTTATTTGTACGACAGTAAGATACAAACTCGATCTTTGATTATTAACATTCTAACGAATAAGATAAACTAATACAAATGCCAAATTCAACCGTCAGTGTTTATCGCAAATTTAATTCAGAACCTACAATTGACATTATGTCTTCTTGTATTACAAAACTTATCACATCTGATTTTGTTATGAATTTGTCCCATGGTATTAATTAATTAATAAGTCGTTGTTTGTCAAAAACTATAATTTTCTCTTGATATCATCCCATAGTATTCCTAACAGTTATGAACATAAAATAAATGATATCCATTTCCCTTAATTTAATGGATTCCTCAAATAATTTAATTGCACGATATCAATGTAGTTAGGAGTCATATTTAAAGGTCATATAATTTATTTGAGAATTTATTTTTAAGTTCGCCGAATTTATTGACATGACATCCGCTTTTAATTTTATTTGGCGTGGATCATGTCAAATTACTTACTATATTTAATAAAATTTAATTCACGTGACATCCGCATTTTAAGTTTAGGGTTTAGGGATTTTAAGTTTATGGTTAAGGGTTTAGGGTTTAGGGTTTAGGGTTTTAGGGTTTTAGGGTTTAGGGTTTAGGTTTTTAGGGTTTTAGGGTTTTAGGGTTTTAGGGTTTAGGGTTTTAGGGTTTTAGGGTTTAGGGTTTTAGGGTTTTAAAAAATGAAAAATCATATAGTTTTAAAGAAGTTTTAGGGTTTTAGGGTTTTAGGGTTTAGGGTTTTAGGGTTTTAAAAAATGAAAAATCATATAGTTTTAAAGAAGTTTTAGGGTTTAGTTATTAGACTATCAATTCACCCAAAACCAATGATCTCAAATCATTTAAATCTGATGGGCATTGATATATTCATGACTACTTTACAATGGAAATCTGCAGGGTCATTCCATTCAATTTTCTCTTGCATTTACTGATGGGCCAGAAAATGATTTGGGCTTTTATAGCCCATCAGTTGGCCCAATAAGAATGAGAGTAACGAACACGCGAGCGGGACTCGAATGATCTGAAGAACGTTCTGGAGACAAATGGAATACGTACAAAAATTCCAGTATAAATTACTGTAGACGAATCTAGCGCCAGAGCATCATCGTCAGTTATTCTTCTCCGACGAAGCGTACGGAATTTAAAGATGAAGCGCAAGGATTTTGAAAACGCATTCGATGACTTCGCTCGAAAATCCAGGCGATTGGTAATCACTCCGACTTTATATCGTGCTTGATTATGTTTTGATTGATTACTTTGATTCGTGGTTGATCGGATTGTAGTGTTGTGGAAATTTAGGTCGTTAGGTTAACCATTTCTGTAGGTGTGGTCAGAAATTTTGCTGGAAATTCAGATGATTAAGAAATCAATTTCTGTAGATTTATGAGTGATTTTCGCAGTAGAAATTTGATCGGAATGAAGAGGATGTGGTTTGAAAAATTAGGTCACTGTTGGTTTTCTTTGTTTGTAGAAATTATAATGATTTTACCTTTGCGGAAACCTGACTGTTTTTTTGCTTGCATTTGATTTCATGATTTTAAAGGATTGTGAATTGGCTCCGGTTATTGATGAGGAGATTAGCAGTGGCATAGCTATGGTACCTGAACAATTTTTTTTGAAAGAGAGTCCGTTTGCTGGGGCGGTGGATTTAGTGCCGAATGAGTCTCATTTGATTAGCCCTTTGGTAGTTGCGAATGATCCTCCATCTCAAGAGCTAGCTATTGTTTTGTATAATCCTGAGAGTGCAGCTACTCAGGGGATGGTCAAGTCTCCCAACTTGTCTAACTTGTCTCTTGTAATGAACCCTGAGATACTTTCAGGCTGGAAGAGTAAGTACATGTTTCCGTTCCGTAATAATGTTATGTATTTTATGTTTCAGATCAAGTCTGTTTTGGAATAGGCAGATAAATTTCTTTTTGTTTCAGTGAAGCTTAATTGGCATTCTGTTGATCTGCAGGTCGAATGCTGCGTCAGGGGAATCAAAGTAGGCTTACTATCACTGAGCTGGATGAGGAGTCAGATGAATATAAGAGTTCTCAGTCAAACAACTCGATGTCTGTTGTACCACTGGTGGCGTCTCAACAGCAACCATATGTAACACTTCCAGAGTCTGAAGCACCAGCCACAAGCATAGAACCAATGGAAGCTGATGCGGATTGCGAGATGATGGAATTCGACGACAATTCTATTTCCCCTAGTCACAACAATCAAGTCTTTCACATGAACAATGGGATAATGGCTGGAGCTCAAACAACATTTCCCTTGCAGCAACCACATTGTCTGATGTCTCCACAATATGCTCCAAACACATACTCTCCAATACCCTGGTATAGTTAATAATTCCTCGCTGCCTCGTTAGGTAAAATAGTTGTAGCCATGGATGAGCAGTGGCCAGGTCCCTCAGCAAAGTGTTAGCATTTCTTTTCGCTGCCTCGTTTTGTATCAGGAATTAGAAGTTGGGGAGATGGAGAATTTAGTGATTTTACTCACTATTTAACGAACGTCAAAAATGGTTGCATATACCCTATCTTACAAGTTACAAACTCAGTCTACATCATACCTTATGTTATGCTGCTTATTTATTGTGTTTATGTCATGAATATTTTGCATCTTCTTAACTGGACCTATGCAATTAAACATTAACTTAGTGTAAGTTCAAGTTAAAGTTACAAAGAGGAAGAAACTTCTAGAGTTAACAGAAGTGTCGACGAGTGTGGCATTGTGAAGGAGATATTATGAAAGTTCTAAAGCTGTGTTGTGGATTGTAGGATGAAATTAATCTTAATCATCCATTATAAATGAATTTTAATATAAGTAGTAGATGATGAAGTGGTGAATTGGGTAAGATGAAATAGGGAGGGTCATTTTGTGAAAGTTTTTTGTTTCGTAATCAAATTCTTATCGATTAAATGATTCTATCAAATACATAATATTGATTACCTTACTGTTTATTTTGAATAGTTATTTGCACATATCTTGCAATTATTTTTCTTTTACTTTTAATACCCAATATAATTCAAATCTTTCGTAACGAAATAACATTACACTATTAATACCATTGTAAAAACTAAATAAAAGTTATTAGATTAAGGATCAGGTGAAAAATACCTTTAGGTTATAAAATACAAACAGATCTGAACCGTTAAATAATCAGATCGGACGGTTATTAATTCGGGGGTCGAAATACAATTAAATGAAACATTAAATATGACATTATTATTTCAAAAACTCAGGGTAAATTAGTCCCAAAAAAACCAAGAATCAGACGGAGGGGAATGAGAAAGATTCGATTAATTTTTATTTGAATTTTTTGTTTAAGATTGATGGAGAATTCGGAAACGAAGGGGAATGAGAAAGATCTGACGCAGTGCGTTAGAGTTGCGGTGAATGTGATTGCATTACTGTTGCTGTTATTAATAATCAACGATCGAGATCATGTCCTACGGTCTCACATATATTTAGATGTCCTTCTTGAACTTTACTCTAAGCTGTATAATAATATATAATTATAATTTGATGTTAATGAAAATAGTATATCCTTTACCACAAGGTGAAAAACGATGATTTGCAAATGTTGGTGCTCGATAGAGCACTCTTACTTGCTAGCCTACTAGTCATGTGAAAACTTGCAACTACTTCCAAAGTGGCATCTCCCTTGAGCAAAGTACCTGCAAGGCTGCCGCTGATGATGCAACACACAAAAAGGGTGCACCTGCGAGACAGCGAAAGAAATCTACAAAATACTCTCCAGCAGAATATGAGATGGATGGATGAATAAGGAAATAAAGATAATAAAATATTGACAAGGCACGATCAAGTTAATTCAAGCGTAACTTTTGTTTAAGATGAATAAGCTATGCTATATAATAGCCATGAAATAAGAAAAGCGGACATGCTTATAAGTTTTCATTTTCTGCTCTGTTTTTGTCTTGTCTTTTCTACATTTCTTTCTTGTTCGTAACAGTTTGACCCTAAACTGAGAAAACTCATTAACAAGTGATAAGTGCATGTTACTTCTGTAGTTATGGGTGCTTTAGTGTGAATATGCAAGGAATGTCCTACACAATGAATTCAGTGGTTGAAAATGTAGTACTATTAAAAACGTGTTTGATATTATTGTGTCTATATGTTAGTCTGAAGTATCATATGGTAGACCTAACAGTTCATCGCAATATAAGAATTATTGCAAAGGAACTGCGTACAATGAAAAGAGTTAGCACAACAGAATATCTAGGTAGTGTGGCCTCACCACTGCAACAAACTTTCATGGTTCATGTCTTGAATGAGTGTTAGATCTTTCCTTCCACATGTTTTTCAAGAAAGTTAGATAGGACTTAGGAGAGCATGCATGTAATTTAACAGCATTAACCCATCTTAAATATTGTATGGTTGTGAAAGTGCGTAGATCTCGCATAAGTGTCAGATGTTAGCCTTTTGCCCATGTAGGTGAGGAATTAGAACTGAGTCTTTTAATATAACTATAAACTATGTGCATTATTCATGTTTAGATTTGTCTTAGAAGTTGTTGATGCATACATGTGAGGATTGGTTTAGACTGGAGGCCACACTGGACTCTTCCGTATTTAAAAATTATCCCATCTTGATATGAAAATATTTGTTTTCAATTATGCAGTTGGTACCTCGTTTTGTTGTCTGTTTTTGTATATATATATTGGAATCAGTTTAAGAATTTAAAGGCACAAGTCACAACCCAACAAAAGCAGAAAGGACTCCAATAATTTGGGAGGAGAGTTTTTTTTGGAGTTTGGAATTTGAACATTAATGGGTCGAAAACCGTGTTGCTCGAAAAATGGTGTCAAGAAAGGAGCTTGGACTGCTTCAGAAGATAAAATGTTAACGGGTAAGGTTAGTACTGGCTCTTGAGCTCCTAGGGCTTCACCGGCGATATTCTCCGTCAATTGGCACCGCATCCGACAACCGGCCTGCTGGCCATTATGGCCACGTGTTCCCATCATCTTCACTCTCCGTCAAACCCTAAACCACCAGATGGCTAATTGGCTATGGAATAGACGGTCTCAATATAGAAAAACCATTGTCGTTCGCTGCGATGGTGACTAAACAAAAGGTTCAGGCACGATTTCCAGAGATGGAGTTTCCAAGTCGCCAATATGGTACCAAAGATGGAGTGCCTGCCATTAACTTAACAAATTCAGAATATCAAGCCCTCACTAAAAGGTTCGATAATACTCTGATTATGAAATTCCAGATTGGACGTCCGACTTTACCCATAATCAAGGAGTTTGTTAAAAATCATTGGGCAGTAAAAGGCACTGTTACAATAAGCAGTTGGTGCGATGATAGACATGTTCTTGTCATCCTGGATAGTCAGGAGGATGTGAGTAATGCTCTGACATGCCCATTCAGGAAGGTGGAACATGCATATTTTAGGCTTTTTCGATGGTCGGAAGATTACAATCCTAAAAAGGAGGCAACTAAAATCACAAAATGGATCCGGTTGCCCGGGTTACCAATCGAGCTTTTCGAAAAGGCTTGCGTAAAAGCTATTGTTTCGCCATTTGCAAAATTCTTGGACATAGATGATACGACTAAACAACTAAGTGCGCTATCCTTTGCCAGAGCTTGTGTAGAATTGGATGTAGCAAAACCACCTCCGACGCAAGTGTGGATTAATCTGCCTGGGGACAGAGGCTTCTATCAAGACATTGTGGTGGAAGGATCTATTGCCTACTGTAACAAGTGTAAGTTGCATGGCCATGATATGAGTACTTGCAGAAAAGTGCTGAGATCTAAGAAGGATAACCATAGCCACGAAGGGGAGTTAATATACACAACCAGTGGTAAAAGCGTTCCTGTTGGAAGGACTGAGTTAGTGAGTAAGCAAAGCGAAAATATTGTAACAAGAGAGGAACCAAAGAAATCCTTATTATTACCTGCAAGTATGGGAGTAATGAAGGTGTCGTCTAAAGAAGGGGACTGGATTGAATTGAAGAGGAAGAAATCCGGCAATTTTAAACCGGTTAGAAACCTCAAAAGGGATCAAACAGACGAGAAAAAGGGAGACCCTAAAGAGCTAGTAAGTGCAGAAAAGGATACGGATGTTTTGGGGGTTCATATTGATCAGAGCATGAGTCCCAAGCTTTAAAGCTAACTGACCATACTACTAATAATCCTAATTTAGTAACCAACCCAATATCTACAGAGACCATTGAGGGTATGGAGCAGCCAGTGGAGATGACAGAAGTTAGCAACAAAGAGACATATTATGCAGATGATGCCTTAACAAGCAAGACATTAAGTAAGTTAAGTAGCTCAGCAGTAGGAGCAGAGGGGAATGACGCTGTCTCTACCCCTAACAATGTCTAATATTCTCACATGGAATGCAAGGGGAGTGGCCAATCGAAGCACAGTCACTCACCTGAAGAATATTTGTGTGCTTCATGGTGTTGAAGTTTTAGCAATTCAGGAGCCTAAATCAGATCAGTCTCGAATTGAAGAAGTTAGTAAGTCTATTGATTTTCCAAATTGTGCTCAAGGGGGAGATATTAATTTGCATATCTGGGTCTTTTGGAAGAATTCAGTTTGTCTTCAGAATTTTAAATGGGAAAAGCAGCTTGTCACGTGCACAGCCACTAATTTTCCTATTTCAGATAATATTACATTATCTTTTGTTTATGCCTCTACAGATAAAGAGGAGCGTCGAGGGCTTAGGGATAGTTTGGTCAAGTTAAGCGACGAAATTCAAGGTCCCTGGATAGTCTCTGGAGATTTCAACTGCATCTCTAAGTCTTCCGAGAAGATGGGTGGAAACCAGGGAGATGTTAATTCCATGTATGAATTCAATAATTGTCAAATTAGGGCAGGTCTCGTAGATGCGGGTTTTGTTGGAAACCCTTTTACTCGGTCGAATAACAGAGAAGGAGATGCGCAGATTTGGGAGAGGATCGACAGAGTCTTGATTAACGGTAATACGTTGGCCAGTCTTCCGGAAGTCAAGGTCAATCATCTAGTCAGAATGTTTTCGAACCATTGTCCCCTTCTAGTTCATCTGGTTACCCCAAAAAAGGGTTTTTTCGCGTATAATAAAGCTTGGGAATCTGATTCTTCTTTTAAGTCTGTGGTTGATGATTATTGGAAGCAGCATTTACATCCTAATCCGATGTTGAATTTTGGTCTAAAATTAAAGAAGCTGAGACAGAAATTGAGAGTGTGGAACTGGGAAGTCTTTGGGGATTTGAGGAGCAATATTAAGGAGCTGGAGGATCAGATTACAAGGTTGGAAGGTCAGATTCAGCGCCATTGGGATCCGGATACTTCAAAGGAGCTCGAGGAATATAAAGCTTCTCATAAGGTTAGTATTAATCTATATTCAGACATGTTGAGGACTAAAGCCAAGCTTTTATGGTTTCAGGATGGGGACCGAAATACAAGGTTTTATCATGCTACTATCCAGGTGAGAGGAATGCAAAATAGACTTAGTCTCCTTCTTGATGATGGTACTTATACTGATGATGGGGCCATTATAGGAAATAAGGCAGTGGATTTCTACACTGAACTGTACTCAGGTTTTTGTCCATCCCCAGCTGATTCTGATTTTGGTCTATTTGACTCAGAGATATCAGAAGAGGAAAATAATCAGCTTTGCATGGTTCCTTCTCTTGAGGAAATTCATGCCGTTATATCTGATGTGAAATCTCAAGAGGTATTGTGCGCGAGAAACAGTGGCGTGCACGACCTGTGTGCGTTACTCGCGCATCTGCGTAATTTGTGCATATATGACATATTCTGATTTTTCGTTAAATTTTTCGAATTTTGTGTGTTCTCTTGAGTGGAATAAAGAGGGATGTGGAGCTGATAGAAACGTCCTAGAGAAGCAGTCAACCGAACCAAACTTGAGGAGCGGTTGTATGGTTATGAGTGGTCGTGGAGGTTGGTACTTCGCGGTCAAAGGATAAAGAGCAAGCTCAGTCACGCAGATGCCGAAGGCGAAACCCTAATGGCGTGACGAGACGGGAAAAAAGACCGTCTTCGCTTAAGTTAGTTGCTCAAGAAGGGACGCGCGGTTGCAAACGCGTGACCTGACTTGCTGATCAGTGTTAGAAATGTCTATTTTAAGCCCCTACTTTAATGCTTATTTCCTAATATTAGAACGTAAAATATATTACTTTTGATACTTGGATTGATGTTTCAGGTCAAAAACACGATTTCAGCCTTACGAAGGAGCATGCATGGAAATATGAGGAAAAACACGTGAATTTGGCCTAAATTAGACATAATTTGGAGCATTTCTGCAATCCTTAGACCGAGTTTACTGAAGTACTTGATTCGAGCTAAAACAAGCCAAAGACTCATGTTACTCGACCGAGTAAACACACTGCTTGAGCAAGTCACCACGTGATCAAGACCCTTCGTATGGATTCTCTTCATTCACTCGACCATTTAATACGAGTGGATAAGCTAGACTTTCCATTTACTCGATCATTTAAGATGAGTGGATTGACATGTAGTATTTAGTGGAGGTTTGAAGTCCTAACACGGAAAAAACAATTTATATCTAGGAGACCTAGAGTCGAATCCCTAGAGATGAGTTAGAATTGATTAACTAGTTAATACTACTTAGGATTTGCCTAAAATAAAAGGTTTGGGGGATTTGGTAAGATATGGTGATATTATTGGAAGATTAATATGCAAACTAAAAGGATTAAGGATCTACGGACCCTAGGCTATAGCATATAAGGTGATGACAATCAATCATGCAACAATTAATGAATAGAAAATGATTAGACTAGCTTATTTATGAACATTAATCCTAAGGTCAACTTTCATTGCATGTTAGGACTAAGAGGTTCATCTAAATGGAGGCCTCAATCTTTCAATATGTTGGCTCTCCCTTAGGTAATGGACTCTTCCTCAATCTTTCAATATTTGGAAGAGTTACCATAACCTAGATCAAGTAAACTAGTCATCTACTCAATCCTACACTTTCATGTCAAGATCAAAGTAGATTATTCATGCAAGGCTATCTAATCAACTCAATATCAACTTTCATTGCATATCATTGATTAGGTTCAATTAATTACACTTAAGCATTTTAACAAACACTTAATGTGCAACATTTAATAGATGTAGCCAATACACAAAATTCATATCAAAATTCATTGCATAACAAATTAATCATCATCCAAATACATGCATAACCTCCTAACCAATCACTACATACTCATGCTAACTAAGAAGGAAACAACAATAGAAATGTATGAAAACATGAAATTAAATTGCAAACTAGAGTAGAAATGTAGAGGTTGATGCTTGATCTTCACTCCAAAGTCTTCAATTGAACACAAAGCTCTTGATCTTCAAAAATCGATTTCTAGGGTTTAGTCGAATCTCGAAGTCAAGGCCCCGAGTTTGAAATGTCCAAAAAGTTTATATACTCGGTGGTCCTCTCCCAGCAAATTTGACCTGGGCCGAGCAGAAAATTGGGGGAAATCTGCTCGGCCGACTTTTTCTCTGGTCCGAGCAGTTTGATGGTGCTTTGGTCCTCGGCAGACTAACTTCTGCTCGGCGCTGCTCTTGGTCAGCCCGAGCAAATTCTACTTGGCCCGAGGAAAAATCACTGAATCTTGTATCAATTCTTGATAACTCCTGGGCCGAGCAGCTTTGTCTTCGACCGAGCAGAACTCCTTTGATCTCTTCAGGTATGATCCCCTGCTCTGGTCGGCGAGCAGAACTTCCTTGGCCGAGCAGATCATGTTGTGCATCATCCGAGGGGCTTGCACTTGGTCGCCGAGCAGATTCTGCATGGGAATTTCTGCTCGGCCGAAGTGATTCTGGCCATCTTGGGTCAACTTCCTCGGCTGAGTTGGTCTGCTCGCCACTCTCTGGACTTGCTCGGTTGGACTTGTTTGCTCGGAGAGTAGTTTTGCTCTTGGGCACTTGACTTGAATTTTCATCCATTTGCTCCATTTTGTGCTTTGTACTCTCTTTGATAAACTTTGAATAAAATCTGCATAAAACACAAAAGAGTATCAAATTCTTCACAAAATAATCGAAAACTAGCAAGAATCAAGCATAAGAAGTGTACAAATACTTGCGAATTTGCACACTTATCAAACACCCCACACTTAATTCTTGTTCGTCCCGAACAAGTTAGTATGAATAGAGCAAATGATGCAATATAGGACTCATGAGTAATTCAAAGATCAATCAATGCATATGAGAGTGAAAATCAAGCACCAAGTGAAAGTTATAAACCTAAGAAATGAAATGCAAGCTATAAACTACTCCTAACTCACTTTCGTAGGAATCACGGATGCATTTAGCATATGCATCAAGCCTTTAAACCTCTAGGCTGCCCTAGGGGACGAGTTGTAGTCTCGTGAGAGTTTTCCAAGAGGGAGTACTCACAAATCCCGTTCACAATCATCCATTATACAATACACACAATCAAGAAGCAACTAAGCAAGATTTTAAGCATTTTAACTCATAGCAAGCATGGAAATTAATTCATCTTCATTCACACAAAGTAACATTTAACAATCTTTCCATCATAGCTAGAATTTATCAAACCATTTTCAATGCTTCTTATCATCACACAACTCATAAAGAGAAATTAGCACTCATGGAAGGACTTGTCTAGCCAATCACTTATGCTTGCAAAGGGCAAGTACATAGGCTCATGACATTAAACTCATTCTCAAGTATATGACTACACGTCATGATCCATAAGAGAAGAGGAGTTTAGACATAGAAGGATTAATAGCTAGACATAGAATTCTCACTTGTGTTGCCATAAAGTGCAAGGATCATCCAAATAGACAAATCAACCAAGCAAATGCACAATCTCACTTGCAAATACACTCACAATATGCATAAGGGCACAAAGTCAAGAATCAATGCGAGTTACCATTCAAGCTCTTCTCTTTTATTCTTTTTTTTTTTGCTTATTCAAGTACTTTCGGGGGGAACTTACCTTCCTAACCCCCGGCACTTGAATAACTTTTCATAAAACACATTTTTTTGTTAGTGCAAGTACTTTCGAGGGGGAAATTACCTTCCTAACCCCCGGCACTTGCACTACGATTCCTTGTTTACTTCTTTGAAGTAGGAATTTTTAGAGTGCTTTGGTGTTAACCCCACACTTAAAACTTGACAATGTGTCCAATTAACAAAATTTGGCATATAGGCAAGCAAAGTTGATACACAAGCAAGGCAAAAATGACTAAAGTCACCTATTAGGCAAACACAAGCAAAAACTCTATGCTATTTTCGAAAAAATTTCCTCTTGTTCATGCTAACTAAAATCTCCTTACTCATTATGCAATGAAAGAGCACATTAATGATCAATGATTTAAACTAGCTTAGATGTCAATTCATGAAAAAGTGCACAAGCTAAGAATTTCAATCATCCCAAATTATCATGATCAATGAACAAATTTGTTAATCCATGCTCACAAATGTAATCTTAAGCTTAGCAACCTTATTTTTCAAATTAACATCAAAAATGTAGGGTGAAAGCGATATATCAAGCAAGTGTCAATGCTCAAAAATGATTGACGAGCACGTCGTTGAGTGCTGCAAATTTGTCCCGGCTCTCCTACTAGTATAGTCTTGGCAAGCTGGGGTCGAATCCACAGGGAACGGTGAGAATTCTTCTTTCTATCTACAAACTAAGGATTGGGGTTGTGAGTGAGTAATGAAAATAAAAGAAAAATTGTTGCGCAAGTATCACTGGCGCACACACAGACAGCAAGTAAAGAAGATGTTTATAATTATGCAAGAGATGAGCTCGGTTCAGATTCTTCACTATGAATTTATGTTTATCCTCGGTCACTAAAGGTACATGATATAAAGTTCACGTAGGTTAAGGTCCTGTCACAGCTTAATAACCTACACATACATTCCGGTCAAAGTCTGTATGATATTATTACTCAATCTAGTCTAGTCAATAACGAATCCGGTCAAGGTAGCTACTGCCTATTCTAGTGTTACTCCTATCATTCACAGTCACGTACCTCTGATAGTTTAACTATAGATAAGAGATTCTACAACTAAGTCTGCGGTGCAAGGCTTCGCTTAATTGTCTAACCTAATTATCATGAAAATTGGGTTCGAAATAATAATACTAAACTTAATCATGCAAATTTAGAACAAGACCTCAAAACATATTATTCATAGATCAAATCCAAACCGAGTTCAGTGAGTTTAGCTACTCATGCTGAATGAATACATCTCAAGTATAATTGTAAAACAACTAAATAACAAGTAGACAAATATGTGGTGGTGCGTCGGCAGTCTCGCGTCAGCAGCTTGCGCGCACGATCTCGCCGGAATTGCTCTGCGCCGTCAGCTCTCTCTAAGTATGCATGTCTGAGATTTCCATGAAGCTTTATATTTATAGTCTTGCCTCCTAGGGTTTCCACGAATGTTTAGGCAAGAATATCTATAGCAAATCATCTTTGTCTCTAAAAATCAGCTTAGGAAATATTAAATCTCCTTGCCAATTAGCTATGTCTTGCGCGTAGGAGCCATAGGCAACTACTCTCTCATAGACCTCATCAACGGTATGTGGAGTGTAGTGGCTTTGTTGTGGTGGAGGAGGGTGATAGGGTGTAGAGTGTATGGGAGTTGATGGAGGGGAGTAAGGAGGAAAGTGGTGGGGTGAGCAATGGTATGTAGGGATGTAAGAGGCGACAGAATGGAAGGAGCTAGGGGAGTGAGCATAGGTGGCATGAGGTTCTTGGCCTTGATGAGGAGGTGAGTCATTGGGAGTACGGATTCGGTTGGAAGGTCCTTCTCCTCTCTTCCTCTTTGTGATTTGCTCTACCGCACGTAAAGGACGAAAAGGCCTTACAACCCACTGATCATTCCCCCATTCAATCATGTGCATTTGGCGCATCCTCCTAACATCAAGCACTTCTTTGCGTACGGGAGGGAAGCGGTCCACGGAGAATCCTAAGTGTATGGCAATCCATGTGATGATAGCTCCGCCACCTAAAGCCTTTGCCTTAGCATTTGGCTTTTGGTACTCTTCAAATTGTCTTGTGAGCATTTGTACCAAGTCAATCTTCTTCCTTTCCTTAATCAACCTCATGTAATCCAAATCATGTTTGTAGACATGCCTTCCTCCATCCTTCCTCACAAAAATTGCCATAGAGACAAGTCTATGTATCACCTTATACCTCCTCACCCAAATCATAGTGGATGGTTCGGGAGATACAAATGTTTCAATCCTTTTGGTGATCTCCTCCCAAAACCGGTTCCTTCTAAGGGGATCATTCCTAGGATAGACTCCCGCAACACTTCCTACTTCATCATCATTACTTGTGTCACTAGGAAGGTTATCCTCCATACCTAGGATTTCCCTTACTTCATCCTCCCTAAGTCTCCACCATCTATCTCCAAGTCTAAAGTTCCATCCCATCACATACCTATGCCTTCCATCTACCATGCCTTCATCTATATCTCCATCAACCCATTCGGCACTAAATGTACACATGAATTCCTTAACCATTCTAGGGTAAGTACCCGGATCTTCCCTCAACAAGAATCCTAATCCATAATTATCTAACAATTCATGGATCTTACCTCTTTGCATGTGAGGAAGAGAGTCAATCTCATCAAGCTTAGGGAAGAGGGTTCCCGGTATCTTGCTCGTGCCCCCATTGCACGAGCTCATTAATATAGGCATTTGAACGCTCTCTTTCCATTCTCATCCTCTCCATCTCCTTGGCCATTTCATCCATTCGGTTGTAGATTGCACTCAAGGGTACGGAGGGTTCTCCTTGTTCCATACGTGTGGTCCTAGCGGGTGAAGGTTGGTGATTTTCCCTAGCTTCCTCGGCTTGTTCTTCCTCAACAAATCTTCTTTTGTTCGAAGCTCTATGCACCCGATAAGGACCTTCAACCCAAGATTTGTCCTCATTCAACATTTGCATTATAATCATCCTCTTCACATTAAATACAATTCGAGTGTACCATCTTCTTTATCATTTCGAGGAAAAGGTGCGGGGGGCTTTCGTGTGGTAGTAATTGCGAACTCATTCCATTTTTTGAGGATTCGTTCCCTGTTCCAAAAAAAGGCTGATAAGCACTTCCTTCTTCAAACGTGCATCCAAGTCAAATTTAAATCCAAGATCCAAAGCGATCAAAGTGATGATCGTTCCTCCACCTAAAGCCTTACTCTTGGACTTACCACTTTGATAAGTCTCAAACATCCGAGTAAAAATGCCTATTAAATCAAGGCATCCTTCCTTGCTTATCACCATCATAACATCCAAATCGGCTCTACTCACCATTCTACCTCCATCCTTCCTTATAAAGATGGCCATGGAGATGATCCTATGTATAACTCTCCATCTCGGGTTAGTAATCAAATTAGATGATTCCGAAGAACCAAATGAAGTCCTACCCGCGGCTATCTCCGCCCAAAATTCATCTCTTTCCCTTCTTGTAAAGGAAGGATAAATACCTCTCCTACTCACTTCATCCTCATCATCTCTAAATATCATCCCAAGCATCTCCCTTATCTCCACAATACCCACATTAAATCTATAACCATTCATCATGAAACTCCAACCAACCACAATTCTTTCTTCATCCACCATTTCCCATTCCGCACGAAATGTACACAAAAATTCCAACACTAACCTAGGGTATGTACTCGGATCCTCATAAACTATGAAATTCAATCCACAATTTGAAAAGATATCTTTAAGGGAGGTTTCATTCATACCCGCAAGTGTATTGATCTTCTTTAAGCAAGGGTAGAGAGGTGCCTTCACCTTGTAGCTCTTGAGCAATGAATACCTTTCCTTGGCAACCTTGTCAAATTTGAAGGGTCCTCACTTGGATAATTCATATCCATAGGTGTAGTGTTGGGGAGAGCTAGTGGTGGTGGTGGGTTGGATGAAGGCTCCCTAATAACAATTCCACCACTTCTTGGCATTGGAGGCATATTGGAAGAAGGTTTCTTACTCTTTGAGGAGTAAGTCACTTTCTCCTTTCCTTTGTTGTTTTTGGGAGGCATTGTGATGGGTTAGGATTTGAGTGTTGGGAAGTTGGAAATTGGGTTGATTTTGCTGGGGATTTTGATGTGGGTTTGCAAAGGGTGAGATTTGGGAGCTTTTGCAACAAAAATTATGGATTTTGGTTGAGGATTGAATGAATTAGGGTTTGGTAGGGTTTGAAGGTGGTGGAGGTCGAATTTGGAAGAGATGAAGTGCAAGTAGGGTTTGCTCGTGCTACCCTCGGGTTGAGTAAATAAAGCTGCTCGGCCGAGCAGAATTTAGGCATAGGTTAACTCGACCGAGCAAAATTGATTTCCTCTCAATTCGATCCTCTTCCTTTTCTTCGCATTTTCTTTCTTTTCTTTGAGGGGATATTTACCCTAAGTATAGGCAAGATAGCTTCATTTACTTCTTCCTCTTCAAAGAACCATTTAGGCATAGCGAAGTCCGTAGCTATATCAACTTTGCACATTTCAAGCTTAGGAAGAGGGAGCTCCTTCTCTTCATCCGGAATTTGCTCATTAGACCTTTTTTCCTTTGTAGGAACCTCTTCCTCCTCTTCTATTAGTGGCATAATTTCTGGTAATGCTTGTTGAGGCTCCTTTACAACCTTTGAAGGTTGTTCTTGTTGAGGATCACTAAGGCCTTGGACAAAGTAATCAACGAATTGGGGTAATTCCACTTGTTCTTTGTCTTCTTGATTTGAAGGAAACTCCTCTTGAAAATTTGATGGACAAGCTTGTTGTGCTAGTTGTCTTTCGAGCTCCAAGATATACTCATATTGATCATTGAATAATTGTTCCAACTTTTGAAACATCATATGAGTATCCTTTTGTTGTGTCTCAAGCATCTTTTGTTGTTGAGCTTGTGTTGCGGCCATTTGTTCCACTAGTGCAAGAAGAGCGGTTTCTTCTTGGTTTTGAGCTTGTTGAGCTTGTGGTGGCACTTCTTCATAATAGTTATAAGGTGAAAAGGGTTGATGGTAATCCTCATACTCTTCATGGGAGTTTGTGTTCCTATATCCATAGAAATCCGATTGAGGAACATATTGATCTTCTTCATTGTATCCCATGTAGTCCATATCTTCATTATAATCTCTATAATCATTCCTTTGATCATATGGACAAGAGTACTCGTCATGGCCAAAGTTATGGCAAATGTCACATTCCCTATGTGAATTCCACATTTTGAAATAAGGGAATGGTGTAAGACCCTAAGTAAATGAAGGCGGTTGAGGGAGATGGGTGATGGTTGATGTAAGAACTCGCTTTTGTGCTCCTCTTCCTTTAAGTCTTGTCGACATTCACCTATCAAGCAATCAAGAGAAAGCAAGGTAGATAAAGAATATCACAAAACAAGAAAGATATAACACTCCAACAAGCTATTATAACAACTAAAAAGAAAATAGAGTGAATTAAGCAAACAAAAGTAATACAAACTAGTTAACAATCCTAGAACTCATCCCCGGCAACGCGCCATTTTGACGTGTAGTATTTAGTGGAGGTTTGAAGTCCTAACACGGCAAAAACAATTTATATCTAGGAGACCTAGAGTCGAATCCCTAGAGATGAGTTAGAATTGATTAACTAGTTAATACTACTTAGGATTTGCCTAAAATAAAAGGTTTGGGGGATTTGGTAAGATATGGTGATATTTTTGGAAGATTAATATGCAAACTAAAAGGATTAAGGATCTATGGACCCTAGGCTATAGCATATAAGGTGATGACAATCAATCATGCAACAATTAATGAATAGAAAATAATTAGACTAGCTTATTTATGAACATTAATCCTAAGGTCAACTTTCATTGCATGTTAGGACTAAGAGGTTCATCTAAATGGAGGCCTCAATCTTTCAATATGTTGGATCTCCCTTAGGTAATGGACTCTTCCTCAATCTTTCAATATGTTGGAAGAGTTACCATAACCTAGATCAAGTAAACTAGTCATCTAACTCAATCCTACACTTTCATGACAAGATCAAGGTAGATTATTCATGCAAGGCTAACTAATCAACTCTATATCAACTTTCATTGCACATATCAGTTGATTAGGTTCAATTAATTACACTTAAGCATTTTAACAAACACTTAATGTGCAACATTTAATAGATGTAGCCAATACACAAAATTCATATCAAAATTCATTGCATAACAAATTAATCATCATCCAAATACATGCATCCAACCTAGGGATCCTATGGATCCCTAACCAATCACTACTCACTACTCATGCTAACTAAGAAGGAAACAACAATGGAAATGTATGAAAACATGAAATTAAATTGCAAACTAGAGTAGAAATGTAGAGGTTGATGCTTGATCTTCAATCCTAAGCCTTCAATGAACACAAGAGCTCTTGATCTTCAAAAATCGGATTTCTAGGGTTTCAGTCGAATCTCGAAGTCAAGGCCCCGAGTTTGACATGTCCAAAAAGTTTATATACTCAGCGGTCCTCTGCCCAGCATATTTGACCTCGGCCGAGCAGAATAATTGGGGGAAAGTCTGCTCGGCCGACTTGTTTTCTTTTGGCCCGAGCAGGTTTGGATAGGGTGCAGTTTTGGTCCTCGGCAGACTAACTTCTACTCGGTGGTCCACCCGAGCAGATTTCTACTCGACCCGAGTAAAAATCACTGAGAATTATTGTATCAACTCTTGACAACTCCTGGGCCGAGCAGCTTCGTCTTCGACCGAGCAGAACTCCTTTGATCTCTTCATGTATGATCCCCTGCTCTGGTCGAGCGAGCAGAACTTCCATGGCCGAGCAGATCAGGTTGTGCATCATCCGAGGGGGGCATGCAAGCTTGGTCGGCCGAGCAGATTCTGCATGGGAATTTCTGCTCGGCCGAGGTGATATCTGGCCATCTTTGGTCAATTTCCTCGGCTGAGTTGGTCTGCTCGCCACTCTCTGGAACTTGCTCGGTTGGCTTTGGTGTTTGCTCGGGATAGTAGATTTCGCTCTTCGCCGCTCTCTTGAGTGGAATAAAGAGGGATGTGGAGCTGATAGAAACGTCCTAGAGAAGCAGTCAACCGAACCAAACTTGAGGAGCGGTTGTATGGTTATGAGTGGTCGTGGAGGTTAGTACTTCGCGGTCAAAGGATAAAGAGCAAGCTCAGTCACGCAGATGCCGAAGGCGAAACCCTAATGGCGTGACGAGATGGGAAAACAGAGCGTCTTCGCTTAAATTAGTTGCTCAAGAAGGGGCGCGCGGTTGCAAACGCGTGACCTGACTTGCTGATCAGTGTTAGAAATGTCTATTTTAAGCCCCTACTTTCATGCTTATTTCCCAAGATTAGAACGTAAAATATTTTACTTTTGATACTTGGATTGATATTTCAGGTCAAAAATACGATTTCAGCCTTACGAAGGAGCATGCATGGAAATATGAGGAAAAACACGTAAATTTGGCCTAAATCAGACATAATTTGGAGCATTTCTGCAATCCTTAGACCGAGTGTACTGAAGTACTTGATTCGAGCTAAAACAAGCCGAAGACTCATGTTACTCGACCGAGTAAACACACTGCTCGAGCAAGTCACCACGTGATCAAGACCCTTCGTATGGATTCTCTTCATTCACTCGACCATTTAATACGAGTGGATAAGCTAGACTTTCCATTGACTCGATCATTTAAGATGAGTGGATAAGCTAGACTTTCCATTTACTCGGCCATTTATGATTAGAAGATAAGCAAGACCTTTCATTCTACTCGACTCTTATGATTAATCTTCACTATATAAGCATCACAAGAGACTCGAAGAAGGCTGCTGGCTAGGGGGCCGAGAACCCTAGAGAAGTGATTGAGATTAGTCGAGTAACCAAGTGAAGAAGATAACCGAGAGAGCTCGGGAGACCGTTCAAATTACACAAGATCATTCAACCTAATTTTGTACTCGAGATAACAAGGAGAGTAGCATCAGCTTGGAGCTCGACCGTGGATCATCAGTCACTGAGAATTTCTAAACTTTTACTCTAGTTTTATTTACAATCTTTGAACATATTTGCATTCTCACTCGAGATGAGTGAGTAGTTTCCTTATGATGGGGATTTGATGAATCCCTAATGCTTATGAATAACTTGAACATGATTATCTAATTTATATGAATCAATTCTTGTGTGACTATTATGTGTGTTGAATCATACCCGAGCACTACGTCTAGGTGTCCTGACAAAACGTCTAGAAGAGTAGGTCGAATAGTATTTTCTAGGGAAGGACCAGGAGGTCGAGTATATTAGCAAAGTGGAAACAACGAGTATATTTGGTGCATGAATGTATTAATAAGCGTATTTGGACAGATTAGTGAAAACATCGGGAGGAATGAAGCTAGTCAAGTAGATGTTTACGTGCGAATCCAACATTCGGGAGTGAGGATTCGTATGCTAATGCTACTCAGTTTAAATTCTATAATATAAATCCAACATTCGGGAGTGAGGATTTATATTATCATATAACTATACGTTCTAGATTAAATTGTCATCAAGAAGGAAATTCATAACTATAATCTATATCTCACTCGAGTGAAACCATAAGTATTAGCGGAGGATTCTCATCCTTGTCATAGTTTTTAATATTTGATAACAAAACCTTTTCTTTAAATATTGCCTTTAGAATAAATAACATTGCCTTTAAAATAAATAAAACACTTAAGAACTATTTTGAAAGCTAGTAATCGATTTTAAAGTATAACTTAACTCCACTGTTCTCTTGGATTCGACACTAGGTCACCCCTAGTTCTATAAATTCTTTTGAGTTGCGTGTTGGAATATTTATCATCTAAATTGCATGCGGTCAAAATGGCGCCGTTGCCGGGGAACGGTGTTTAGTTTAGTTTTTAAAATCTTTCACTAGTTTAATTTTTAGTTCTAGATTTCGAGTCACTCGAAATCCCACAAAACTTTCATTTGCTTATCTTTTCTAGCTATTACTAAAATTCATCTTTTTGTAGGTGAATGCAATCAAACTCTAAAGCGAAGAAAAAGGTGCAAGTGGACGTCACAAACTCAAGTTCTAGCTCTTCGAGATCTTCTAGACCTTTGACCTCAACTTCGTGGAAATTCCCTTGGACAATACCCAAGAAACCGAGAACAAATCATCGCACTCAACCGATCAGGAAACTCACTTGACCAGATATGGAAAATCAAACTCGACCGCAAGGAGCAGCTCGAGCAGGGGCTGAGGTCGAGCAACCAGCCGAGTATACATAACTCCAACCATTTGAAGTTATGATTCTCCCATTCACATTCCCAATGAAGAAGGATACGACTTTGAACTTCGAGGAGGACTCATCCAAATGATCAAGAGTGAATCATTTGACGGATACGGTAACCCTTACGTCCATTGATACACGAACAAATGCACTATGCATTCGTACATGTTTCCCGTTAATTTCTTGTTTATTTTGATATTTTATCGTGTCTTTTGATACCTTCTTGTTCCATTTCAGGTTGATGGAATATAAGAAGTTTGGACGAATTCCATTTGATTTGGAGCGAAAACGAGTGAAAATGGACGAAGGCAGCAGTGTGGGTCGACCGACCCATTTTGAGGCCGAGAAATTAGTCAGGCACCATCTGACCGACCCGTTTCTCGCGCGACTCAAAACAGGTCGATCGACGAGAAATGGGAAAATGGGTCGACCGACCCATTTTGACGCCGAAAGTGAGTTGGGAGCTGGCCGACCGACCCATTTCTCACGCGACCCAAAATCTTGTCGGACGACTTAAGGAACAAGTGGGTCGACCGACCCATTGTTAGGGTACCCGACCCAGAAAATGAGTCGGTCACATGAACACCAAGGCACAACGAGGAAAATGAGTCGGGCGACCCATTTATGAGGCGGCCGACCAAGAAAATGTGTCGGGCAGACTGTTCAGATTTCCAAAAATAAAGATTTCACCTTCCAATTTGGGGTCCATATAAAAGCAAAACCCTAACCCTTCAATAGACGACTTTTCTTGGAGATTTTGGAGCAGCTTTGGAGAGTTTTGACGGCAAAGGAACTTGAAGAAGCATCCAAAAATCGGCAACACCATTCTACTCTACTTTGTTCTAGTTTTCCTTTACTTTACTTGTTGTTTTATGTATTCACTTTCAAAACCAAACATGATCAGTTGTAAACTCACCATGAGTGAGTAGTTCCATTGTAGTGGGAATCCTCACGGATTTCCTAGGTTTGATTATAATGCAAAATTGATTTTTTACCCTGCATAATGAAGTAATTGTTTGATGTGTTCGATAATTTACCTTTATTTATGTTCTGAATTTTAGATGCCTAAGGAAGGAATGAGAGTTGAACTTAGGAGATTTAGGATTCAGAATTAATTGTTTAGGGCAGTGTTTCGTGTACGAGAGTGACAAACACATATTTACATAGGTTAACATTATTGTGGACTTGAATCACCGATCAATAGACCGAGAGGTTGAGATTATGGAATTCAAGTTCTAAACACGATTCAATAGAGCGAGAGTTTGAGAATCGTACTTAAGTGTTGCATCCATTCTAGAGAAGGAGCGAGTGTTGAATCTAGAATGCGCAACACGATAACCTAAGGAGTGAAGTAGGATTCTTGCGCAACACGAGAATCGTACTTCATGTGCTTGCACTATTTCCATTGCATTATTATCTTGTAACCTAGGAATGAAGTAAGATTCTTGCTGCATTTCTGTTTATTAGATTTTCACAAACTTAATTTTAGTTTTCACAAAAATCCCTTCACTCGTAGACTTGCATTAGTGAATTAGATAGAAAATAACATCTTGGCTTTTCTCTTGGGACTCGACCCATGTCACCCTAGGAACATATAAATTTGTTTGACATTGCGTGATAGGATAAGTATTCACAGGAATCGCCTAAAAAACCCGACGTCAAAATGGCACCGTTGCCGGGGACTAGCCTCTAGATTAGTTTTCTATTTCGTTTCGCTTTTGTTTGTTTACTTCGCTTTCTCTTTTCTTTTGTTTGTTTGACTGCGATTGCTTGCTTGAGTGCTATCCTTGTATTCTTGTTTAAGTTTACGCTTATTAACTTTCATTTTGATTGTTGATAGGCCCTTGAATGCAAACTAGAGCTCTTGCAAAGAGAGCACAAAGTTCAGCAACCGAGTCAACACCGAATCACCTTCCTCACCCTTTCACTTCACCACCTGACCTTAACACTTCTCTGCCCGCTGACCTTGCAACTCAACCTCCTCAAGTTGACATGGACAGGCCAGCGAGAAACGCAGCATGCCCGCAGCAGGATGACGAGAGACCGGTTGGAGAATACATTGCTCAAACGATCGGACATTACGGATCGCCAATCTGCCTCCCTGAAGATGATGAAGGGAACTTCGAGATCAAGTCAGGGCTGCTGCACACGATCACCGCAAATCATTTTGACGGGTATGGAAACCCAAATGCGCACCTGGCGCAACTCACCGAGCTTTGCAGGACGTACAAGACGCAAGGAATCCATCCGGATGTCATCTATATGAAAGTTTTCCCCTTTTCGTTGTGTGGGAAAGCCAAGGACTGGCTTATGAGTCACGATACGGATACCTTCAGGACATGAGATGCTCTTGCGCACGCCTTCTTATGTCTATTCTTCCCACCTGCGAGAACCAAAAAGATCCAAGATAGAATCAGTGGGTTTACGCAATATGATGATGAGAGTTTCTATGAAGCTTATGAGCGATTCTCATCAGTGGGGAGGTGATAGGAATCACCTAAAAAAGAAAGGGAATGAGCAATCTTCGAAGGTAGTAACGAAGGAGGACTTCTCACTTGCTAAGACCGTCAACTCCCTAGCTCAATCCATCGGTAATCTGAATTTGCACAAGAAGAACAATCAGCAAGTTTGTGGTATTTGCTTGAGTGCTTCACATGAAGAGGATGCTTGTCCAAAGCAATCTGAAGAGTATGAGGATGTGAACTTCGTGAGGAATCAAGGGAGGCAGTTTGCACCGCAGTACGCACCACAACAAGGCAGCAACTTTCAGCCTAGAAACCCCCCACCAGTGAGGTTCCATGAAGATCCCTACTTCCCAAGAAAAGCGCTGCAGAATTTTGATCCTAAACCTACACCACCAGGGTTTCCACCGAGGAACCAACCTAACGGAGGATCATCTAGCAACTATCAGCAGCGTAACAACCCTCAGAACAGCAATTATCAAAGACCGAACGGAGGGTACAATCAAGGGCAGGGTGTGCAACAAAGGACCGAAGAAAGATCGAACACCGAGGAACCATCTGCTGTCCATCCTCACACAAATTCAGAAAGATAACCAGCTCCTTCACCAAAAGTTTGATCAGTTGCAAGCTCATAATAAGATGCTGGAAACGCAGATTGCTCAACAAGCTCAATCTGCCAAGTTCTATGGAAAACTGCCCGCACAACCTGATGTGAACTCTTCCGAGACCATCAATGCTATCACGCTGAAGAGTGGGAAGGTTTTAGAGGAGCCACAGCCCAGAGAAAGAGGGGACAAAAGGGACAAAGATGCTGAAAAGTCAGATGAGAACAATACACCAAAAGAAGGGCAGAATTCGCAACAAGAGCAGATCAAACCGAGGGAACCAGCCCCTTACATGCCTCCAATCCATTCCCTCAGCGTCTTAAAAAGAAAAGGGAGGATGCTCACTACAAGCGCTTTGCTGAAATGTTGCAGAAACTTCAGGTAACCTTACCATTTACCGAGGTAATCACACAAATGCCTACTTATGCAAAATTCTTGAAAGATATTATGTCACATAGACGTGAGATGCATGAGTTAGACCATGTTGCATTAGATGCTAATTGTAGTGCCATTATTCAGCATGCTATGCCTAGGAAACTAAGTGATCATGGTTCTTTTACTATTCCCATTTCTATCGGTGAAATTAATATTGCTAGTGCATTGTGTGATCTTGGTGCAAGCATATCGTTGATGCCTTATTCTTTGTTTAACAAGCTGGATATGGGTGAACTAACCCCAACCACTGTTAGTTTGAGATTAGCGGACCGTTCTTCTAGGTCACCGAAAGGTATCCTAGAAGACGTTCCAATCCGAGTGGGTAAGTTCTATGTTCCTGTAGATTTTTACGTGCTTGACATGGATGAGGACAAGGAAATCCCTGTCATTCTTGGGCGTCCATTTCTGAATACGGTAAAGGCTATCATCGATTGTGGTAAGGGTACTATTGAGTTGAATATCGGTAGCGAAAAGATCAAATTTAATTTGAAAAGCATGCTTAGAACTCCTAGTACTTCTATGAGCTGCAACATGATTGATATATGCGCTGAATATGATACTTTTGATACACTTGATGAGCTAACAGAATTTGAGAATGAGTTTCTTGCTCAAGATGAAAACAGTTTTTCATTCGCTTCTTTGATGGAACTCGATATCGATGGAGAGGAAGTTGCTGAATCAAAAGGAACCATACAAAGGTAGATGCTGCAGAGAAAGGTAAGGAATTCGGTGAGGGTTTAAAACCCCTTCCATCGAATCTCAGGTATGAATTCCTTGGTCCTAACGATACGTTACCGGTCATTATTGAAGCTTCTTTGAATACCGATGAAACTTGTCGTTTGCTGAATGTTTTGCGTGAATATAAATCTGCCATTGGTCATTCCATATCTGATTTGAAAGGGATCAGCCCGAATGTATGTATGCATAGGATTCGTTTAGAAGAAAATGCAAAACCTAGTCGTGAATTCCTTAGGCGTTTGAATCCCAAATTAGGGGAGGAAGTCTTGAAAGAGGTGACTAAACTTAGAGATGTTGAGTCCTATACATGTTGTTCCTAAGAAGGATGGATTGACCGTTGTTGCAAATGAGAAAAACGAGTTAATTCCTACTCGTACCGTTACCGGTTGGCGTATGTGTGTAGATTACAGAAAACTGAACAAAGCCACTAAAAAGGATCACTTTCCTATACCTTTCATTGATCAAATGTTAGAACGTTTGGCAGGTCATGCATATTTCTGTTTTCTTGATGGGTATAGCGGTTTTTTTCAAATTCCTATTCACCCCGATGATCAAGAAAAGACTACATTTACTTGTCCATATGGTACATTTGCATATAGGAGAATGCCCTTTGGTCTTTGTAATGCACCAGGAACTTTCCAACGTTGTATGATGTCCATATTTGCTGAATTTTTAGAAAACTCGATGGAAGTGTTTATGGATGATTTCTCGGTGCACGGTTATTCTTTTGATGATTGTCTTACGAACTTATCTCGTGTTTTGGCCAGGTGTATCGAGATGGATCTCGTACTGAATTGGGAGAAATGTCACTTCATGGTACGAGAAGGAATTGTTCTTGGTCATCTAGTTTCAGCGAGGGGAATAGAGGTTGACAAAGCAAAGATCGATGTTATCGAAAAACTGCCTCCTCCGCGAGATGCAAAGGGAATCAGAAGTTTTCTTGGACACGCTGGTTTTTATAGAAGGTTCATCAAAGACTTCTCGAAGATAGCAAAGCCCCTGACAAACCTCTTGTGTAACGAAGCTGAGTTTGTGTTTGATGATTCCTGCCGAGAAGCTTTCCTTTCATTGAAGAAATCCTTGGTCTCAGCCCCTATTATTCAGCCACCAAACTGGGAATGTCCTTTTGAACTTATGTGTGATGCTAGTGATAGCGCAGTGGGTGCAGTTTTGGGGCAGCGTATGGACAAGAAACTGCACGTTATTTACTACGTAAGTAAAGCTCTAGATTCAGCGCAAGAGAACTACTCGACCACTGAGAAAGAAATGCTCGCTATTGTCTACGCCTTCGAGAAATTCAGACAGTACTTGATCGGTTCGAGGACCATAGTCTACACTGACCACGCTGCGATCAAGTATCTAATGGCGAAGAAGGACGCAAAACCTAGACTTATACGATGGATTTTACTGCTGCAGGAATTTGACATTGAGATTCGTGATAAGAAAGGAGTAGAGAACGTGGTGGCTGATCATCTTTCTCGCCTTGAACAACCTGAGGTTAATGTTAGACCGATCGATGACTCTTTCATTGGTGAGTACTTGCTGAATGTTCAAGAGACGCAGACTCCATGGTACGCAGATTTTGTGAACTACTTAGTGTGTGGAATTCTGCCCGAGGGAATTGACTACAATCAAAGGAAGAAGTTCCTTCATGACGCAACTCGATACTATTGGGATGAGCCGTATCTGTACAGATTATGCGCTGATGGTTTGTATCGCTCTTGTGTTGCGGAGGATGATCAAATCGGAATACTCAGGGGCTGCCACTCTTCACCATATGGCGGACACGGTTCTAGTTCGAAAACGGCAGCAAGGGTGCTTCAGAGCGGTTTCTATTGGCCCTCGCTATTCAAGGATGCGTATGAGTTTGTAAAGAGATGTGATGCATGCCAACGGACAGGGAATATCTCGAGACGCGATGAAATGCCACAGAAAGGTATCCTTGAGGTAGAAATCTTTGATGTATGGGGTATCGATTTCATGGGACCGTTCCCTTCTTCGAATGGGAACAAGTACATTCTAGTCGCTGTGGATTACGATTCTAAATGGGTTGAAGCCATTGCTGCCCCTACGTGTGACGCTAATGTTGTTAAGAAACTCTTTAAGAAGGTCATTTTCCCGAGGTTTGGAGCACCGCGGACCGTGATCAGCGACAATGGGACACACTTCAGAGAAAAGCAATTTGAGACAATGCTACGGAAGTATGGTGTGTTTCACAAGATAGCCACACCGTACCACCCTCAGACCAGCGGGCAAGTTGAGGTATCAAACAGGGAAATCAAGGCCATTTTGGAGAAGACGGTTAGCATCTCGCGTAAGGATTGGTCGCTGAAATTGGACGAGGCTTTATGGGCATACAGAACAGCGTTCACCACACACCGATTGGCATGTCTCCGTATAGACTTGTGTATGGAAAACCCTGCCATCTTCCGGTTGAGCTCGAATACAAAGCTATGTGGGCAGTTAAGAGGCTGAACTTTGATCTGAAAACTGCAGGGGAGAAGAGATTATTGCAACTTCACGAGCTCGACGAAATCAGACTTGAATCTTACGAGAATGCTCGCATTTATAAAGAGAGGACCAAGCAGTGGCACGACAAGAAGATTCTGCGCAAGGACTTCAGAGTAGGGGACAAGGTTCTATTGTTTAACTCGAGGTTGAGATTGTTCCCAGGGAAGTTGAAATCACGATGGTCCGGACCGTTTGTTATTGAGAAGATGTACGAAGACGGGCACTTTGAGCTGAGAAACGAGCAAGGGGAACGGTTTAGAGTAAACGGGCAGCGCATCAAGGCGTATCATGGGGCAGAGCAGCACATGAAGGACGGGGATTTCAGTCTTGACGATCCCAACTAATCGCCTCGAAGTTAACATATACCGCTTGAAGAGGGATCCTCGCAAAGGACTCTTCAAGTGTGCTTCTTGTATACGAAGATGCAGCTACGTCTTGGCCAAGACGTTAAACTAGGCTTGTAAGTATTTCCCTTACGTTTGTTTTGTTTTGTTTTAAGTAGTTTTTAACTTAGAGTAGATTAGATTCGTTACCATCTCTTCGTGCTCGGTGAAATTTTTGAATATTCGGTGGTTTTGGTGAACATAGGTACTTGTGATAGAAAATTTTATGCTTGATTTATGTGTGCACATGTTCCCTATGAATTGTTGGTTTAGGAGGTCGGTATTTAAAACCGACAAAAATCTGGCCAGATGAAAGTGAGTCGGCCGACCCACATTTTGGGGTGACCGACCCACTTTCCGAGTCGGGCAGAGGCATTTCTTGGGTTGCCTCTGAGCATTTGACTCGCCCGACTCATTTTTATGCCTAACCCGACCCACTTTTGTGGTGACCGACCCATTTTATGAGTCGGTCGGGTCAAAATTCTCAGCTTTCTCTGAGCTTTTGACTCGTCCGACCCACTTTTGGGTCGACCGACACATTTTCGAGTCAGTGAAGGCAGGAAACTTATTTCTCTCTGATCATTTGACTCCACCGACCCACATTATGAGTTGCGCGACCCATTTTTGAGTCGGTCGGGTTAAAAATTTCTCATTTCCACTGAGCAAACAACTCACCCGACCCATATTTAGATCGACCGACCCACATCTTGAGTCGGGGAGTTCGCGAAACCTGACTACCAAAGGAAGTGAGTCGACCGACTCATTTCCAAGCCGCCCGACTCAGTTTTTTTGTCGCCCGACCCAAGATTATAAAACCTACGACCAACCCACAAATGCGAAACCCTAGCCACCGCCTCCTCCACCTTCTTTCCAAAATTTTGGCCACCTCAGCCAATATTTTCTATCGATTCAACCACCAATCAATTCCCCTCACCGTAAGTTTTCAATTGTTACCAACGTGGACCTCTAATTTGGCCGAAGCAACCACTGGCGACAACCCCCACCGCGAGATGTCAGAGTCGATTCTGCCGCAGCCGGTGGTCCGATCGATGAGTTCCCGATAGTGTTGGACTCGGCTCCTCCCGCTCTACAACTTGGTTCGATTAACCCTCCAGCCACCTCGCCGCCACCTATCGCCACTTCCGTCCGCCGTACGCCGCTGCGTAAGCCCGAGAATCCGGTCAGGTTACTCCCGGCACTTCCCAGACCGCCCGAACCCGTACACCATTGGTCGTCAGTCAAAAATCAAAAAAGATGTCAAAGTGAAAGGGTGCATCACGCAAAGGAGTCGTGATTCGCTCGCCGCCGCGTCCTCCGACGAGCGAGTCGTCCTTGCCTTTGTCGGATGGCGTAGGAGCTGCTGCCGCACAGAGGGACGATAGAGGTCCTTTGAGCGCGCTCGCTATGGCCCTTGTACCGAGCTCCACACCATCAAGGAGATCGCGCGCAATCCTGTTCGAAACGGAAGTTCTGGTAGGAGATGAGCGGATGCGCATGCTTTTAGAGAAGCAGAGGCCGTACGATGTTCTTGAGCCGACATATCCGGAGTGATGACGTCATCACGCGCAAAGAATATTTCTAAGTTCGGTTTTTGGAGATCAAGATATTCCCAAAGCTGATTTGTAGAGATAAAGATGATTTCTAACAGATTTTCTTGCCTAATTATTCATGGAAACCCTAGGAGGCAAGAGTATAAATACAAAGCTACAAGGAGGTCACAAAGATGGGCGAATATAGAGAAGCGGCTCAGAGCGAAATTCAGACCTAGCTGCGAGAGCTGTGCGCGCGAGCTGCCGACGCGAGCAGGACATTGCGTCATTCAGATTTACTTGTTACTTTAGTTGTTTAATATTTATTCTTGAGATGTATACATTTAGTATGTGTAGCTAACTTACTGAATTTGGTTTGGATTCAGATCTATGCATTACATGTTTTGAGGTTTTGTTCTTAATTGCATGATAAGTTTAGTATTATTATTTCAAGCTGAATTGCATGATAATTAGGTTAGACAATTAAGCGAAGCCTTGCACCGCAGACTTAGTTGTAGAATCTGTTATCTATAGTTAAACTATCAGAAGTACGTGACTGTGAATGATAGGAGTAACACTAGAATAGTTGATAGCTACCTTGACCGGATTCGTGGTTGACTAGACTCGATTGAGTAATAATATCATACGGACTTTGGCCGGAATGTATGTGTAGGTTATTAAGCTGTGACAGGACCTTAACCTACGTGAACATTATATCATGTATCTTTAGTGACCAATGATAAACATAGAAATTCATAGTGAAGAATCTGAACCGAGCTCATCTCTCTTGTTTTTATTAACATCTTTCGTAACTGCTTTCTGAGTTTGCGCCAGTACCACTTGCGCAACAGTTTCTTTCTTTTTCTTGTTAACTCACAAACCCCAGTTTTAGATTGTAGATCAAAAGACGACTTTTCACCGTTCCCTGCGGATTCGACCCCAGCTTGCCAATACTATACTAAGTAGGAGAGTAAGGACAAATTTGCAGCACTCAACGACGTGCTCGTCAATTCACAGTCACCGCCAACTAACATGTTTTTGCAGGGCCAAAATTAGATGAATAACATTTGCCTAAATTTAAAAATACAATCAATGTTAAAGGAAAATGGAATTTGATTCAATCAAGCGCCCTAAATCAAAAAACAGCTTCTCACTACCGATTAAAATTCAGCCAATCTCGTCCACGACTCCACGCCAATCGTCTAACTTCCGCAACAATAACAACGCTTGAGCAACTGAACTCCTATTTTCTTTCATCTCAGTCGGACAGCCACTACAAGAAAAATTAGTAAAATCTACAAAATAATATCAACAGATTTTATATTATTATTTTAATATATAATGCCAACAAATATTGGTTGTAACTATTTTCATTGGTAGTAAAATGTTATTTGAAAAGAATATCTGTTACATTAAAAGTCGCTGATTATAGCCAGCAAATATTCAACATAAATTATGTTAGTAGTAAAACTGTAATATAATTTTTTTTAAATTTTTTTATTCCGTATAATTTTAATATTTCAAGTATCAACGAATATTGTAGGGACTATTTCCATTGCTAATAATCTTTTAAATTCAACTGATTTTTGTTATAATTAACGTGGTTGATTGATGAGGAAAATCTTTCAACATAATTTCCATGAGAAATAAAATGGTAAGAATAAATATAAAAATTAATGCCACATAATAACTGAGCTTTAAGTATCTACGTAAAGTAAAAAACAATTTTGTTGTAAATATTACTTTTATGTTCAAGAAATTTTTATCATATTAAAATTCTCAATCTTTAACTATAATCGTTAGGTAACAACAATTAACTTTTGTGTGTGATCTATTTTTCTTAGAAAATCTATCTATAAACCTAGCGTTTTTTAAGCGCCATATAGCATTTTTTAAGGTGCCATATAACGTTTTGAAGCGTCATATAGCGTTTGTAAGCGCCATATAGTGTTTTTTAAGCCATCATATTATCGTATATTATCTATTCATATTTATATAATGATTGTACTTTCATATATTAATTATCTTGTCTTAAGCACATAACTTATCCATATATGTATAAAATACCAAAATTCTATTCCGTAAAATTTTAATAAATAATGCACTTATTTTTAAAGTCTTATAAATAATAAAATTTGGCTGAACCTAAAAAAACCTAATCAGCCAAATTTTATTTTTCAACCATCAAATTAGATATTTTATTTTTATTAATATGATTTATGTTAAATTAATTTAACTGATTTTAATAAATAATAAACCTTACTCTTTAGGATTTCAAACAACCAACTTTAGGGACTCATAACCGGCTGCTTTCAACTCCAACAATCAAGTAAGCTATGTTGCAATACAAATTAGAAATCAATGTATGAACTTCAATCCAAAATTATCTTATTACTTGATTCTTAAGCGTGTAAATCAAGTTTCATTTCACAATTGTGCACAACTTTTACGTTTCTTGATGATATCATGATAAATCTTATTTCTTGAGTTGGATCTTCTAATTTTTGATGTGTTGATTCTAAACACCACTGATGTGTACACAAAGTGAAATTTTCGGATTATAGTTAATACTAATATTTTGAATTGCTGCATATATTGTAAGCATATTACATGTTTGATAAAATGTCTAAAAGAAAACTTGGTGTTCTTTTATCTTTTGAATAATGGTTAAAGTGAATGCAAGTTTTGTGTCCATATGTATACTTAGAAAAGTTGGTTTTCAAGCTAGCATGTTTTTATTTGGATGATTATTATGTATAAAGTGTCTAAATGTGAATTGTTGTATTGAGTCAAGTAAATTTTAGCCGATTAATTTGAAGAATTATATCTCTATGCTTCCTACCATTTATTGAGAAATATTTAATTGTAGCTAATATGGTTTTACTTTCATTTTTTGATTGGTAGATGTCTTCAGATCGTGGGTGGATGTATAAAAGACTAGCCGTTTGTGGAACTGGTCTGACCAAGAATTCAGAATCGGAGTTGCTGAATTTTTAAAATTTGCATCAAACGAAAGATCCATGGATTCAAGCAACATGATTAGATGTCCTAGTTGGAAGTGCAAGAACTTAGTTTGAAAAATTCTTGATGAAGTCAAATATGAGAGAAATTCGAAATCGAAGGTGAGAGAAATTGCTGCTTTTGTTCTCTCGCCTCCACGTGGCACAATCTAGACCCCAAAAGCAAACCCAACCAACGGCCATGATGGGGGTTTCAGGATCTCACCCAACAGTAAGGGTCTCAAAAGAGCATCCCTCTATTTTATGGAGTATGTAATGATAAGTTGCGGTGAGATATTTATGGTTTAAATTGCTATCAGGATAAAAGAAAAAAGAACATGAAAAACATTCCTCGGGATCGTTATTTTCCTCTAATTCCTAGACTGCAAAGGTTATTCATGTCATCCATACAACGGAGCATATGAAGTGGTATAAATTACGTAATAAGGAGCAAGGGGAGTTAACTCATCCATCCGATGGAGAGGAATGAGTAAATTTTGATTTAGCATAGGAAATTCGAAATGTCAGAATCGATCTTGCTACTGGTGTCAAATTCGGAATGTCAGACTCTCTCGTAACATTATTGGTGTCTGTGTTAACTGCAAATATGCATTTTTGTTATCTTCTTATGTAATAGCCATCGGGTATGTTTATCATGTTTATGTTCTTTAATTTGTCATCGCCCTTTATCATGGTTTGGTTTTAGTTGACAAAGATTCAATGTAGACGATTCTGATATATAAATGTGTAGTTGACTCGTTATGTATGAGCTCAGCTTGTACTGTGATTATCATGTTGTGTATGTTATAGTGTGCTTAAACACCTTATTAATTTTGCACTACTTTGTTTACATTGTTTTTGATGGGTTAATGTGATTACTGGGTTTGTATAAAGAGGCATATTTTTTGTTTGCACGAGACATGTTTGATAAAATGACTGAAAGACAATTAATGTCAGTGAAAGTTGAACAACTGTGTTAAGCAAAGTGAAGGCTTGTTTAATTGATTATGTCCATTTATAGGATGAGTATGGTTGCATTTCTAATGAATTGATAGTGTAAATTTTTCATTCTACCTGTGTACGATTAGCCACTGAGCCAATTATTTCTGACTTTTTCAGTCGATCCCTTTCATTTGTTTCAATTGTTTCTATGTACTGTGACCAAGCAAAAATAAACTTCACACTAAGTGCAAAAAGTATACAAATATATCAACATTTAAATGCGTCATGTGAAAAACTTTTTTTACGTGTTACATTATGTCTAAGCAAATATTACAATGACTATATAATCATTCATATTCATAAACCTTAGCTCCTACCACGTCCCATATTGTTACTTGTGCAGCCTCTTTTTACAACAAGCTAGCTTTGTACGTAGCACTATGCATGGTTTGTTTACATTGCGAGATGCACATTGAGGTATATATGCTGACTTTTGATGATCAACAATATGAGCTTGATCTTGCATTACTTGGTTAATGTTAATGAATTCACTCATGTTTTTTCCAAAATCTAAAAAATTATAAGAGCTGAGTAAGTTGTTTATAAGCATGGTTCATAGCTAGGTCCAATATTCATTTCAGGTATCTGGTATTTCTGGCCTGCGTAGAGAATCATTGATGTAAATGATTAAATTAGCATGATAATGATGTGCAGTCACACGATTTACTTACAAGTTCTTAAACAAATCAAAACAGATCGATCAATATGAACTACAAGATTGCATTTCCGTTTAATTCTATTAGCTCGAAAGCAAACAGACTCTCAGCGTCCACATGTTTAATTGCGCCTTCTTTTTATATCCATATATATTTTGGTAACCTTGCATTGGATTCATATTTACTATTACAAAGATGTGTATAATTAACAATCGTTTTCGTTCATTTTAATATATATCCGTCGGAAATGTTATCAAAAATTCAAAATCAACATGACTGTAGATTATAACTTTGTTTAATTCCGTCCAAAAAATGATACTTCTGATGATTTTATTGTTAATAACTTTATTTAAAAATAATACAGATTTGAAGATGTTACACTTCAATTCCTTACTGACTGTAGATCAACATGACTGTAGATTATAACTAAAAGATGCAGATTTGAAGGTGTTACACTTCAATTCCTTACTGATATTATTATATGCAACAATTATTTAGAATTTTCACCTTTTATTATTAAACAAAAAATTATCTTATTATTCGCTATTTTTTTATTTTTTTTTATTTTTTTTATTTTTTGTTTATTTTTTTGTTTTTTTAAATATACTCATTAATATCAATCCCTTATTTTAAGGAACCGACATTTAATTTTATGATATGGAAAATCTACATTCAATTTTTTTTGATGTGAAGGTGGTTTAATTTTTTAATGTTACGTGAAAAAATTATTAAATATTTTTTCTATCGATTTCAAGTATTTAATTAGTGATTAACAATACCAACCACTTTCTGCTAGATGATATGATTCATGATTTGGTAGGATATGATTCATGAATCATATGATAGCAAATTATGAATCATGTCGGAGCAAATCATGACTAGATCATATGATTCAAAAGTTACACTATGTTATACAGTATGGTCGTCAGTTGTGAGGGTTAAGGCCAAAATTTGTGCAATTTAAGTTTGTAATAGTGTATGACCCATGAATCATATTATAGCAAATCATGAATCATAGTATAGCAAATTATGAATCATAGTATGACAAATTATGAATCATAGCATAGCAGAGCATGAATCATAACGGCAAATCATGAATCATAGCATAACAAATAATGAATCATATTATAGCAAATCTCGAATCATAGTATTGCAAATCATGAATCATGATATAGCAAATCATGAATCATAAGAATGCGATCGTTGACCATATGTATGTAACCTGTGAACTAATACACAATTTATAAACCTGCTTTTTTCATTAACTTCATAAAACATAAAATTGATCATCAACCCAAAATGTCAAACCAAAGTAGATTATCCCTAACAATCCAAAACATCAAAATCATACAAGTTCCCTGAGTTCTCCAATACAACCTTAGGTTTCAAATCTATAAGAGAGCGAGTCGGTGATGTTAGGATGGATGATTAACGAATCGCGTCGGTATGGCTGGGCGGATGGCTATCGTCGATTGTTTGATTCGGAGCCAAATTGAATCGATTACGACACTACCGAGACAACTTACTGAAATTAGGGTTTCAGATCTACTAAACGAAGTAGATTCGGATCTTCTAGACGACGACTCTCGAACGAAGGCGTATGCGGCTACGGTCGCGTTCGACGATTCTGCAAATCGCTAGCTCAAAATCAAAAACGAGAATAATCTATGAAAACGTGATTTTCGGAAACCGATTCAAAACCGCCTGATTTTTTGTGGACTAATCTACCTTTCCTGACTTTTTAAAATCATAATTGAATAATTAATGTTTCAATAAATTATGTTTGGCCCTTCAAATTAATAGTCGTTCGATCAGAATATTTAACGGTTCAGATCTGTTTGTATTTTATAACCTAAAGGTGTTTTTCACCCGATCCTTACTCCATAAAAATAAAACTCTAAGCCCAAAGAAGTTGAATCTCTAAGTCCTGCCAAGATTGTTGATAGGTATTTGAATCAAAATTACAAACAATCAAATAAAGCGGGACTAAGAAAATGTGAGATTGAAGGCGGGAATCAAAAAATTAGGGAAGTTAGAGACAATTTTGGGATTTAACTTTCCATAATATTCATTTACGGAACATATTTTATATTCTAGTCTTTAATTAGTTTATTTCTTTCTATACAAAGTTTGTCAACATTAAATTTCTAATAAATTAATTTCAGTGATAAATGTCCAAACTTATGTACTTTATTTATTGTATCAATTTACAATCTCATGGCTCTTGAGTTTTATATTTATATGGATATGTGGTACTGGGTTAAGTTCATGAGAAACAATAAGTTTTTGTGTTACGTAAGAACTTAATCTCAATTGTTGATTTTGATATTCGGACAGTTGAGATTAAAGTTGGTTTTTTAAATGGGCGATTAGATTTGTAAAGAATCCTAGCGGTTGAGTTTGGCGGTTTTATCAGGAATCAAATACCATTTGTTAGATAATTAGTAATCAACGATTGATATTTTGTCCCACAATCTTACATTTAGTTAGATGTTTTTCTTGAATTTTACTCCGTGGCACTAAATTTTAAATTTTATTATAAACATTCAATCATTTTTACTTGAATTCTATTTTCATCTATTTTATTACAATTTGAAATAATAAAATATGTTTGATTAAGAGTAGAAGCTTAAAATAACAAATTTGTCATTTACTGCACACATTATGCTAGAAAAGGTTGTTAATGCACGAAGCCACCATTACAAGAACGAGCTAAATCAGTTGTACAAATAACAAAAGGAAGAGCTTAAAGACTACTATAATTTCTCTGAACCAAGAATCACATACACACATCTCCGTAAAAAGTTAGTACATTTCTAGTTATAAAAATGTATACTTGCATTTGGACACTCTTAAACCAAATCAAAAACCTGAGACCTATTTGCATTCTATTGATATTGGCATGCTGATATTAAAAGCACGTCCAAACGGAGGCCTCACATAAAATCACAAATAAAGCAAGCTGGAGGTTGCTGCTCAATATCACCTCAGTATATAATCCCTTTTATCATCCACCAAATGTTACTAATGAATCTTGCCCTTGGATTCCGTGCTACAATGTAGAGTCTTTCTGCTGCAGTTGCATATATTTAAATAATTTTGAATCGGCAATATCGTTGCATGTTTAAGTCAACTATTTCAAAATATTACGTAGCTTACTGCTCTCAAGTCTAAAGCCGACGAAGCAGAAATCACTAGTGAATTGCCAGCACGAAATCTGCTGATAAAGTTTTTCTGGAGTCCATCATGTACATCATTTTATCCCTTATGCAAAGAAGTATTTTCATTCTATTAGTTTTCTTGAAACACTCTTACATGAAATACATAATCTCACATTTAGTTATATTTATCAAAATGATATTTTTATAGATTCAGAGTTATTTATGCATAACTTACAAAACAAAATAACAATTTTTTCACGTTACCTCCAAATCTTTTCACTCCCTCAAAACATTTGATAATTCTTCCCATGCAAAACACTTTGGCTTCAAACTCCATTTTTTACAATTATATTATTCATTATCAAGTACATGTTTAAACTTAGGAAATATTAAGTTTAGTTTACGAAACACTAATTAATTTTTGTCACTCGCAAAGATTCATAATTATTCTTGTATAACTTGCAATACTTATATCTAATTTAATTTACAATTTTTTTTGACGCGTTAAAACAACAATGTGTTTCGTTGCATTGTTCAATCACCATACTAAAAGTTACATGTATGTTAACTTTGTTTGTGGCATAGTATATGTTGCTTCGATGAGGTTTACGCAACAAATCACGACTGTGGCATTCAGGAATATAGTATAATTATTAGTTACAACAATTCAATAGTCGTTACTCAAGTGTATGTGTCATTTTGTCACAAATGCCACGCAAATGTGACTTTTCCATTTACTTTCGTTGCAGCAGAGTGTTTATGACACGAGTTGTTTCATGAAACATAATATTATTTGTTACATTGTCCTTCTGTAATGTTATTTTAATGGGACGATAAGGTGTTTACGTTGCGTAATAGAAAATTGTGTAGTGTTAACAAGAATCCACCCGTAAATAAAGGGAATTCATCCTTATTATTGGGATAAATTAATTGATTTTACTGATCATAAGATAAAGATTACATGAAAAATAAAGAATATCATATAGGAAATGAAAAGATAGTACAAAGTTTTCCAAATCTAAAATTGGGGGATAAACCCAAATATATTCATAATTAAGTTTCTCTACTTTTATTTAACTGTTGAATATATTATCAATTGTATTACATGAGATAATTAGTTGAATTGAATTGGGTCTCTATATTTTGCAAAACTTAATACAAACATCACCAGAAATATATACATATGTCATATAAAAATAAAATTTATTGAGTCCTCTGCCCCACCCCTTATCACATATATTCGCTCTTCCAACATGTAAGAACATCTATAATGATTTAATTAGTATTATCTTAAAATTTAATTGAATAATTAATTAGTATTATCTTATTATATAATTTTGATTTGGAATTGGTTTAGTTTATGCTTATTTTAATTCAAAAGTTAATTGAATTTAAAGATTAATTAGGATGTTTAAGTTTAATTATGTAAATATAATTTGGGGTTATTCTATTTTAGGGGGTTAATTTAGTATAGTGTTTAATTTAGTTTAAGAATTATTTTAGTTTATAGATTAATTTAATTTTAAGGGTCAATTGAATAATTAATTTGGATTATTTAATATATAATTTGAGTTAGTTTTGTTTAGGAATTTATTTATTTATTGTGAGAATCATTAGTTCAAGCAGTGAAGGTGCTTCCGGAACTGGTTCTTTTACTCAGTCCGAACATCATATATGAACTCTTATTGCATCTATTTTTAACTATTTTTTGTTTTCTCAGTGACCAAACCATCTACCTTCTTCTGTTTCGATCATTTATCCTCTATCTTATTCTTAATAGTTATTTATGTTTTCACAATTTTACACAGGAGGTAGAGGCCAGGGCCAATCAGTTGTACAAGCTATTGAGTTCTGCAATGGGAATAATGAAGAGCAGGCTGTTTCATATTTCTTTAGAGGCTTCTGATATAACATGTCCATTTACAGTTTCTCAACTATAACATTTTATTTACAACATTTTGTGTTACACTTTTTTTAAAGAGATTACAGGAATTCACTCCTACGCCATGACTCGAACCCGAGACCTGTTGGCCCAGGTAGTGGGTGTCTAACCACTAGATTTTGTGTTACACAGTGTAAGGTTCTAGGAGGACATGCATCTTTTAGTAAGACGGAAGGACATGATCTCAGCCGTTGATTTTTATCAATCCAACGGTTGATATTGATAACCGTCAATCACCAACCGTCCGTGTTTTTTGCAAATCCAACCGTCTAGTTAATTAAAATCAACTTTAATCTCAACCGTCAAATTAAACAAATCAACAGCCAAGATTACGTCCTTATGTCTCACTACATTTACATGTCTCTCTAGAACTCAACTCGTGTTACACAATATTAGATTTCTACAAATTGCAATCCATCTGATTGCTTGGTTGACTA
>QZGG01001527.1:0-62161 GCA_006409495.1 Sedum album | reverse complement strand
ACATTGATAGTCAGTACTCTCGTCTAACAATATGAAAAGGGCATTTTCGTCAAAACATTCAGCATTACCAGAAAACACCTTAAATCTACTCCACAACAAATCCAATAAAATTGTGAACTTATTTCAAAGGACTAAATAAACCAAGAGACACTACTAGTTAAACAAAGTCAAAGACAATTTGACTGACGAATTAAATTACTTTTCTGCCCCTCGGCTAAGCATCTCCTTGTATCTCAAAATCGAATTCAGCCTCTGCAATTTAAGCTGCTGCTTAAATTTATTAATAAAATCATCTGCCTTCATATCAACTTCTTCATCCACCTCCTCCACCACTTTCTTCACCTCCCTCGCCGTCGCCGGCCGCCGCGCCTCCATAACCTCGGCTTCACTAAAATGCCTGAACGCCGATTTCGAACTCGCTGATTTCTTCATCTTCTTCACAAGCTTCACTGGCACAGCACCCGACGCCGGCTCAGTGTCCGATTTGGTTCGAACGAAGTTCGATCCTTTCTCCACCTGCAGCTCGGTAAACACCTCATCAATCGTTCTTTCTCCGTTGTTGTCGAACCGATCCTCTCCTTCGTAATCGTCGTCGTTTTCGTACTCATCCGTATGAAACGGCGTCGTGTGACTCGGGTCGATTTCATGATGTCCGTCGTTTAAGTACTCATCTGTTTGAAACGACGCCGTGTGGACCGGTTCGGGTTTGTAGTAGTGAGCGTACTGATAGAAGTTGATGGATTTCAACCGCTGAAGAACTGAAGGAGAGCGTTGGAGTAGCACCGGCCCTGTCTGTTGACTTTGACCATCTTGTTGATGTAAGTCTGATTTGGTCAAGGGATGTGGTTTCTGGAAGAGAAGCCGGAAGTAAGGAAGATGGTAGCGATCATGAAATTGAGAAGCAGGAAGAGCGTGGTGGGTGTGAACCAGCCGGTCACAGCGTCCCACATCGGTTCGTCAAACATGTCGTATGAAATCTGAGTCAGAAAACGTTCGAGATTTGGTTTGGTCTGAGGTTGTGTTTGGATTTATACTGAGTTTTTACGTTCGGTTGGTTTTCGATTTTAAATAATATTTTGGGGATCTCGAGGAGGGATTGACACGTGGTGGTTAGTAGATGGGGAGTGAAGAGTGAGTACTGAGTAAGTTGTAATTGTACCACAATTCCACATACGGATTTGAATTCAATATACACGTCACGTTGATAGAGGTGATAAGAAAGAAAATGGGTTTGGAAACGGCGCCGTTCGGATCGGTCTATTGTTAAAAAGCCTAAAAGGTTTTTGTTTGTGACTGATTGATTGCTTAAAAGTGAAGCTCTTTTGATATCTTGTGACGGAGGAAAGTGGCCTGTATGAGGCGGCAATGCACAAGCACGTGCTTTGCGTAGAAAGTAAATATTCAACAAGGCCCAAAGTAAAATAGACTTGCGTCATATGATGTTGAGTTTATGGGCCGTCAAGTGTTGTTGGGCTTTTGATTTTGTTTTTTTGTGGATTTTTATTGTAAAATTGGCATGAAATGGTGAAAGTTATAACGCTAACCCTAACTTAAAATGTTAATTTAGTGACCGCAAAAACCCTAGCTCTAAACCCTAATTTGGAGGTAGAAGTATGTAAAGAGAGAACATACAAGTTCTGCTCACTGAGCTTTCTGATTTCGATTTAAAGTATCTATATACCGTATCTATGTATGCTTTGAGATTAGATTGAGCAAAAGACTGAAACCCTGAATTGGCAGATTGATCTTTTGTGAGGCTACACTAAAACGTTTACAGGAAATAGGACCACATAAAATGAAGCCTTTTTTGTCCTAACATCAAAACTGACAATGTTGATAATTTTTATTATATTATATAGTTTTCAAGGGCCAGTTGCAACTTAGTAAAGGTGTAACTTTTGCTCTGGTCTCGAAAAGAAGTGTTCATTAGGAAGCATGAAATGAAAAAGGAAAGGCAAAGGCAAGTGGAACTCTAGCTAGTACAGAATCAAAAATCTCACACATGCTATGTGAGAGTGCTGATGATGGAAGGGTGTGGTAGAAAATGATTTATTGAATACTACGATAAAAGTGTCCTAAAAATAATGAATGAGTGATGGTCAGCTCTGAATGAGGCCGTGGGATAGTGCCATCAGTAGCAGTGCACCTTCCTCTTCATCCTGAGGAAACATGCGGTGAAATGCCGCGTTTTTGCTCAGTAAATTAAAAGCAAATTCCTCAAAAGCCATCTTCCTTTTGGTGCTATTGCTGGTGGTACTGCTGCTGTTGTTATGATCGCTGTCCACAAGTTGATAATTGGCTTGTTGTTTATTGCATGGTGTTTGTTTTTTGTTGATTTGTTGGGAGACAAAAGTGTTGCTAGTGGTTCTTGACTTATTCTTCTCCTTCATGATTTTCAGTTTGATGGTTGTTTTGGTTGACGTGGATGATGATCCCTCATTGCAACTGTTTGTGGCCGCTGCAGCAACTGCTTCCATTGCGGCCTTCCTTGCTTTCCTTTGCCTTATGCCACAAGCGTTGCATAGTGTCTATCAGAGTAAAATTAAATACATGTTAGTCACCAAGTTAGAGGATCTTGATAGCTTAAAATACACATATATTTGATCCTAGTCTCACCTTTGGTCCATGAGGGCCGCTGCGCCATAGAGGAGTCTTTGTTGTGTTACAGTCGGAACATACCCGAATCCCATAATTGTTATCAATATCTGTGTCATTATTGGGGACAATTCGAGGACCGTGATCATGGTCCTTGTTGCTGGCAGACGTGAGTTTTGATCCATTTCCATGACCATTTTTGGTGTTATTGGAGTTTATCATCTTTCTCATCATCCTCATCTTGGAAGACATCCATCTAAGAGATGATTCATTTCCATTAGCCATACCTCCACTGCTTTTTTGGTTCTTTTCCTCTTGATCCTCTAGTTGCTTGAAAACTAATATCCCATGGTTGTGTGATCCATAGTTGTTTGTTCCATTTAGATGAACTCCATACGTAGGTGAAAACATATTACCAAACATATCCTTAGAGCCCTAAAACATGATTGAATAGAAAATGAGATCATATTATTTATCGCCAAATCAGTGACCTTTTTGTGATTACCTTAAATTCTGATAAAAAATTAGGACACGTACCTCAAACTGATCAAAGGTCAGTGATTGATCAATCATACTTTGGTCAGTCATCCCAAGTCCATGCTCAAGGTGAAGGCTGCCTGTGCTCGAGGCAATTACAGAAGCCGGGTAATATGAAGAGCTCTCAAGGACTTGTTGCTGCTGCTCTTGATGTTTATGATCTTGATTAAGGTCAAAATACATGGTTTTCGTTTGGTTAAGAAATATTGAATTCATTATGTTCACGAAAAACACAGAGAGAAAAAGAGAGATAATGAACGATCTCAGTAGAGAGAGCTGAAGACAAATTAAAGGGCAGTTTTCTATGTGGTATTGTGGTTGGATCAGTGTATGAGAGGTGATGAGATGAACTATATATAGGTGGAGGCTTAGAGTGTGGAGAAGGGACTCTAGGTTAACATGATGCAAGTACTATATATAGTGAAATATTGGAGGTTCAGTGAGAAATATACGTGCAATAATTAATCAAAGGGGATGAAAATGGATTCACGTGACTTAATGACTACCAAACGTAATAGAGACTGTGATGAGACAAAGACAGAGAAGGTGAAGGAATAAAACAACACAACCAGACCTTGGGTTTGTGAAAAACCCTATCTGCACCCCTCAATGTCACATTCACCTTCTATACTTTCATTCGGCTTGTATGATGCAAATGTATACCATATGCTGTACGCACTAGAAGAACATGTGTTAGGATGTAGAACGTGTATATGTTAGAGATGTAGAATGTGTGTGTCAAATGGATTAAGATGAAATGAGTTGCTGTTATACACATTTTTAGGAACATATGTCAAAAGGAAAAAATATACAATTGATTAATTGGCATGATATGGATGGAATATTAATTTTTTTTGCTTAGGGTTTACTTTTAAATTGAAATTTTATCCCATCGGTTCATGAGTACCATGTTTCAATATATTACTTGCTTATCACCGAGGAGAAGGTCTACCGAAACACTAGAAATTATTTCCACATATGGCAGCTTTGAATACCAATTAGGACAACTCTATTTGACTTATTTTATTGAAGTACAAGGGGCTATGATAGAATGAATGAATATAAGCGATTAGTTATACATTTTGTACGATCTACATCAATCATTGCCCTCTTCTGATATCACTGCTAAGCATTGCATTCCGTGACCTAGTTGTAGCTACGTACAGACAGCAGGCCCAGCAGATTGGAAGGAGTATATCGCTTTGTAAAAGTATATACCTTTCCTTTGCATAGTACTCCCTCCGCTGACCCCATTTGTTTCCATTTGTTTGGCGAAAGTAAATAATGCATGGCTGTAAATTAGTTGTTTAAATAAATATGGATAATAAAAGTAAAATATATAATTTAGAATGATTGAAAGTGGACAAACATTATCGAATGTTCCGAAAAATATAAGAAAAACATCAAGTGACAGAAAGAGTATTGTACACCAAAATCCGAATGAGAAAAAAGTTTCAATTAATTATTTTAATAGTCAACCTTGCAAATAAGGTATAATAAAATCAGCTTCACTTCGTAGTTGAAACTTGGAAGTTAATTGAAAAAAAAAAGATCGAGTTTTTCGAAGATCCTGGCAGATGTATATGTAAAGGAAGATCTAGATTGAGAAGCGGAGAGGAAGATATGTAAAGGATGAATGGATGATACATGCATACAGTGATATATTGCACACTCTATGTACCGCAATGATCACCCCCTATCTTCAGTTTTCAGATCTCTTATTGCAAACACAATGATCATCTCTATCTTCGGATCCCTATCCTTAAGTATTGCCAAAAAACCATCAAAATCTTGCAGGCAGTAGACACTGACAATCTATCTTTGCAGTCCCCAACATGCCCTTTTCATCTTCTCTCTAACAACTATCTATCCTTCTAACAGACCGTAAAAAGATGGCATTGATACAGAGTCAGCTACAGCCAGTACCTAAACCCTTTGCATTTTACTATAACCATCAGGAGTATCAGAAAATGACAAACACATCTTGCCATATATCTTGGTACATGAGCTTCACATATAACAAAACAGTAACGACAATTATTCTAGTATACTGTACAGGCAGCCAAAGGGCCTCTCCCAACAGCCAAGAGCCACATTTCTCTGATGCAACTGACCCAAGTTAGTTAGAGCTTACAGCTACAAATTGAGACTGTAAACAATGGCCTGAACGGCTGAACGTCTTCCAAAGTTCCAAGTTCAACACAAAGACATGAGTTAATAGATTGCTCACATGAATGGCCTAACTTTATTTGAGATCTAATTTGCTCTCATCTCTTTGTATGAAAATGAACCTCGCCTCTGCTTTCCAAGTAAATATTATCGTTAGGGTTTTCTTTTGGTTTCTTATATATTACCATGAAGAGTTGGGATCCATTGATCATCATCTTTGCATCGATCAATCTTCATATTTTGTAATGATTTAATATGGTTCCATCTATGTGCGTGTCGTGTGTCCTTCGGGAATCGGGTGTGGTCATTTTGATTCCCCCTTCAACCGGCTTGTTTTGGGGGTTTTGCATCGTTTTGGCAATATCATCTAAAAAGCATTCCGGAAATTGTATGTGCATTTCAAGCATCAGTACGGGAATGATTGGATAAAAGTATCAGCGTAACTTTTCTTACAATATCTTTCTTGCGAGATTGGATGAGATTGTTTGCCCTAAAACCTGTAATATAAAATTTTCTTTGCAGAGAATCTAAAAAATTAAACAAAGAACCACTCATTTACGAAACATTGACAAATATACATCTGTAAACTACACAATTAAATAAAGATCAAAATTCTAAAAACTCTTCTGTAAAAGTTTTTTTAAAAGTAAAAATATAAATAAAACTCTAAAAAATAATACCCACAAAAAAACTCGAATCATATTTGTAAAGAATCCCAAAAATTCATGTTTTTTACAAAAAAACTAAAAATCATTCGAATCAGACATTAGAATGAAAATCTAAGTAGAATGAATATTGTCTGTGTATTTATGTTTATGCTTAATAAAATGCAGGTTTATGATTGAGAAACTTTGAAAACTTTTTTTTTTCGATAGCGGTTATATTGGGTCCAATTCATAGAGATCGTATACATGATATCTATTCTAATCATTTGAAGCTTTGGTCACAGCAACGGACATCCAACCCACAATCGACAACATCAAGCATGCATGTCTCTTCCGCATAGATGAAGAACGACCCTCCAAGAGAACAACAGGAATACAGGCGAAGAGCCTCCACGCATGGGTGGAGGGGGCGAAGAGCCTCCATGCACGAGGCAGGAGGAAGGCAACAGCCTCCCACAAGGGAGGATTGAATAAATGGTGAGGCCAGGAATCGAACCCTTGACCTGAGGATTCTTTGTCAGAATCCCCACCATCAGGCTACCACCCTGATGGCCTTTGAAAACCTTTTTAATAGAAGGGTTTTATGCGTGATTGAATTTTGGTTCTTTGGCATCGGTAAAGTCTAAAACGTAAAATCTCTAAAATTTTGGAATCTTGTTGTGTGATATTTGTATGTATGGGTGGCTTGTAAAAGAGGTGGAGATATCATTATCTTACTTCTTACAGATTCAAAAATATCTTTGATTCTCTAGGCCATGATAATTTGAGATTAAGGTTAAACACATTTGATAAATATACTCAATAAAGTAGTCCATTCAAATTAGTGTAATAATCATCTCAAAATTGTACATCAACAAAAAGTCCATTCATATTGATCAAATGTAAATCCGAACTCTCATTGTCGCATGTTTGTCATAAGTGTGCTGTGATGTTTAAAGCAGCTACGTAGATGCTTCGCCAGTCACAGCTACACACTTGCATGATCCACACACAAAACTTCAAATCTCAATTCTCAAGATATCATTCAAACATAGAGATCTAGCTAGCTAGCTGCCTAGCTATATATGTTCGAAAGACATGTTTTGGGCGAGCCATGACAAAGACAAGGTAAAAGAAGTTGCACTGCAACTACATGGTTCTACAACTCATTGGGCGAGCCATGCTTAGCCTTGAATGTGCTAAGCCGAGTCAAGTGGTAGTAGCCTGTTTAACACAAGAGTAAACGTAACTGAACCAGACCAATCGGACAACGGGCTGGGCTTTTGATATTCAATTACACCGGCCCTGCCCATTATCGATCGATCCATTTCACTTCTGTTAGGAATGTATATAATTAAACTGCATTACCTATTTAATTTTTCCAAGCATTATCATATATAAATATGGAAACTTTTATAATATCAAGCATCAAATTATCAAAATCTACGATTAAGTATTAGATAAACTACTTGAATTATAAAAGAAAAAATCAGTAACTTATATTATAAATTTCCAGTAGTGTCTCATCATTCCAGAACGCAAGAACTGTGAACTGCCAAGAGTTAAAGACTCGATCAACTAAACAGTTTCAACATGAATCAGAATGACTTGCTACTAGCTACACTTTGCATTTTTTAACATGTGCGTTGGGTCTCTGGTAACTTTGTGATAAACAAGGTGATGGATGCTATGGAAACTCGTAAGAGCGACTATCTTCCCGATCAACTTGCCCTGTTTCGATTTCAACAAGTACTGGTGTTTGCTGGTATCTTAGTTGCATCTCTTGGACTCGTCATACAATTTATGCTCATCAGCTATGCTATTTACGAATATATAAGGTATATCAAGCAAGTAAAAAGTTCCTGGCTACATCCGACTAGGGTTACACCTCCTTCAACAATCCAGTATAATTGCTATATAAAGTATTTATATCTTCTAAATACTTGTGAGTTATCGAATCAAAGACAAATATATATGACCTTCAAATTAATGTTTCTATTACTCGCATTACCACTACTATTAAAGCATCTATTAAATCCTAATTTTGAGTTCAAGTTGCCTCTTAATTTGCACTCTAATCACTCGCATTTAAGACTGAACGAGTAAGGGGCAAATTAAAACTGTAAACAAATATAAGCATGACCCACTGCCTGAATCTTAAACTCAAGAATATTCCATGCAGCAAAAGCAGTTTCAGACTTCTATGTTTTCTTCACAATGTAATTATAGCTTTATGTTATGTATAAAGGATGAATATATTTACCACGTATTATACATTTATGTCAGAGATGAATGAGAATTGACTTAGGTAAGTTCTTGAGACTCACCGCAGAAAGCATTAGGCTCAAATGCCCGAGCTGATTCATCCTTGTACACCCCGGGGATGGCTCTTCCTGCCAACTCGTCAGGGGTTCTGTAATAGTATATTTTTCTCCCGTCTTCAATATTTACAAGACATACCGCACAAGCAAACAGGGATGCAGCGAGTGTTACCAACGTCAGCTTTAATCTGTTCAGCACTGGCTTCACCTAGGATTATGAGGAGATAGTTGAGAATCATGTTCCAACCAACTGGGAAGTTTAGAAAGCATAGGAGCAGATAATTGAACCACTCAATTACTAATCAATTAGGCGAAATGCAAATAATCAAGAGAGTTTGCCAGCGGGACAGGAAGTTGCAATTACGATTTCCAGTAAGCAATAAGGCGATTTTAAACAAAGGTTTATTTTATCGTCCTTAAAATATACCATGGGCAGGCGAAACAAGGCCAATGAATACGTGTGGAATGCATACTTACTGAATATGAGCCAAGTAGCCGATCACGTGCTAATACTTCAGCAGTCTTCACCCATATCTGTTAATCAACAACCAAAACATGCTTAACCCTAAATTACACATCCATCAGAACCATTATGCTTTATCATGTTTAGAAGGTTACAATAGGCAGTCAGTGCCTTGGCGTAAAACACATGTAGGCATTCAGCTCCCCTTGTGTTCAGACTGTCTCTTTATGCAATAATATGAAAACAACAATCAGAAAATGTAAGTTCATTCAATCACCTGCCCATCATACCATCCTGTTTCTTCATCTACAATAAAAAATAGCATTTTTTCTGTCAGACATTTTATCAAACACTTGTGGGCATATAAAACAAGAATATAATCTCACATTCGACAGTGGCGCTGAGCAATCGATTCCCCACATACGCCCAACCCAAATACATCCTAACCACAACCAAAGTCACTGCCAGAACCCCACTAGCCGCAGCACCCAACACTCTCCTCAACGGCTCCGAATCAATCCCAACAGCACCAAACCAAGCAACTGGCACGCCAATAAACAAAGCAAACGCAGCTCCAGTAACAACCAGTCTGGAACTGTACTCGAGTAGATCAGAAGAAGCCCAATTGAAAGGGAAGGAAGTGGAGAGGTTGTTGTACTCGTTGATGGGTTGTTGATCGAATGGAACAGGGCAGTCGGTATCGGGCTGTGTGCTTCCGTTTCTAAAGGGGGATGTTGAGAAAGTTGTGAAATTTGATCGTTGGTAGAAGTTTCTAGGGCTTTGGAAGATGGGTTTGAATTTGTAGGGTGGAATTTGGGACTTTGGTGGTGGTGGGAAGAGGATGAAACTCGACGAGGTCATCGCCATTCCGACCAGTATGATTGTTTGGACTTTTGGATTAAGCCGGTTTATTTTCATTAATTTTATTATCCAAAATATATGTCAGAATTGATGCTTGTGAAAAGAATCAAATTCATAACAGCGGAAAACTAATTCTGATTACAGGAAAAGACATTATTTCGATCGTTGATTTTATTCAATCTAACGATTAATATTGATAATCGTCAATTTTCAGTCATCATGTGTTGTTTGATAATTCATTTAAATTTTGATTAAATATCAATTTAATCTTAACCGCTTTACTATACGTTTGAAATAAGTCGCACCCATGGACGGAGGTATGTAGGAGTTTGGTTGGGCTACAGCCCAATCATTTTTACAGAAATTTATTTAAAAAATATTAAAAAATATTAAAAAATTATATTTTTTTCAATACATAAATTATTTTTTAAATAAAATAAATATTTTAGCCGACTTAGATTTTATTTCTGGCTCCGTCAACCGTCTCACCAAAATTATTTATTTCTCTTAATCTACGTCATACTGACTGAATTTTTGACAAAAATAATGGTTAGGAAGTTTGGGATTAGGATCATGAGCCATGAGGGGCGCACAAAAAGGAGATAAAGCACGTATCACATTAGATTGAGTTCTACGGATTCACGCGAGCATGCAGCACGCACGAAGCAGTTGTTAGATTTCTCACAAGATCCACGGATCTGCACTGCTTTTTTCATAAACCAGAAATGGCGACAACCAAACTACTCCGTAACACTTTGCTATCATCACCATATCAATATCAACATCATCATTTTCTTTTCCATGTTTGTCATAAAACATAAAGCATCGTATGTAGTTGTAACCTCCTTGTCCTTTCATTTTCTTGTTATCTTCTTGTTCTCATTTTCAATTTTCATGCATGTTACACTTTATTATTCACATGCTTGCATAAGATCCGATCGACCTTTATCATTTCATCAATATATTATACTCACTAATTTATTCATTTTTTCTACGCCATATTTAATGTGAGCATGGACCCATCATTAGTTAGTTCAACTGACAAGAGTCGGAGCCATATATAAGTGTCATCACTGGAGTCAATTCAAATCAAATTCCTGATCGGGCAGAATAAGATTATACGGAATATATTAGAAGAAGAAGAATAATAATTGGTCTGAAAATGAGATTATCCATTCATAGACCAATTTTTTTAAATGCAAGAATGGTTGATTTGTCTTGTATGATCATGTTGTTGATTAAATTAAGCAAGTCAATTATGATACCATTTCAGATGTGTATTGAATTGTCATTTAAGTTAAGCATGGCCTGGTCCTCACACGCGTAACAGATTAATTTAAAGCTTCTTAGCTTGATCTTTGGGTTTACCTAATTATTTAAACTGTTTAATTCTCTTTCAAGTCATCATGTTGACATATTGAATACTTTCTTAGTTCACTTGCAATCAATTAGCTTAGCTTCTTTGTAACTTATTTTTTATTTTTTACGAAATTATTTAATTATATTTTTCTAAAAAATCCATAGAAATTAGCAGGGGATATCATGTCAATTCAATTTCTTAAACGATCTCTCTATAATATTGAGTTTAATATTGTTTAAACTACAAGAAGATATCCTTAAACAATTATCTCCGTTGAAAATCCTGAGAGGGCATAATTCGTTAGATTCTCAAGCATCCCAACTAGTGCGTAAATTATGAATCATTAAGAAAATCATTATACTAATGATAGTTATAATTCCCAAACTTTATGTGCCCTAACATGCAGCCTTAAAACACTGCCTCTGCACACCATGAAACGTTACACACGCTGTCACGTAATATTCAAAAAACATCAAGCAAATTGTTTCCCAGTTTACACTTTTGAAACCGGTTTGTCTAAGTGGTCCTCTCCTAATCTAATCTGTTTTAACCTAATCAGGCACTTAATGAAATCTAATTTTTAAACAAGCATTCCTCTTTAAGGCAAATGACAAAACCATATTCCCTTTCAACTCTCATTTTAATATTTTAAAATATTAGCCAATAGAGAAATGAATCCACTAGACACAAAGGTCGACCTTATGTATCAAAAAAGAAACAAAGGTTCTTAAAGTCATCTCTCACAAGCCTCCCTCTTCTCTCATCTCCTCCTTTCTTTCCTTTTGTGTTCTCAAGAATTGTTCTTAATTTTTGCAAGCAGATTGGCTGACAATATTGTTGATTTTATCACTCGTTTTTGATAGACGCACTTATGGCCAAGTTCAACCAGGATCACCCACCCTACGGCCTGTCTTTCGATGAATTCTCAGAGCTTGAGCCCATTATAACAAAGTACCACAGGTTCGATCATGCTCCCAACACATACACCTCTCTAGTCACTCAAAGAATCGATGCCCCGGTGAGCGTAGTCTGGCCCTTCATCCGTAGCTTTGATAACCCGGTAAGATACAAACACTTCATCAAGAGTTGCACCATGAGAGGTGACGGAAACGTAGGGAGCATAAGAGAAGTTACTGTTGTGTCAGGCCTTCCTGCATCCACCAGTACCGAGCGGTTAGAGATTCTCGATGATGAGCATCATATACTCAGCTTTAGGGTTGTGGGAGGAGAACATAGACTACATAACTACAGATCAGTCACTTCTGTCAATGAGTTCAAGAAGAAAGATGATGCAGATGACCATAACAAAGTGTATACTATTGTGCTAGAGAGTTACATAGTCGATATACCGGAGGGAAACACGGCTGAGGACACAAAAATGTTCGTCGATACAGTGGTGAAACTCAACTTGCAGAAGCTAGGAGTGGTAGCAATGTCAGCACTACATGAAAATGCATGAAACCATCACCATGAGAGCCGGGTTGTGGGAAGTCCAAATGGTCAAGATTCTCGTTTGGTATTTTTTTTCTTGTTTGGTATCTCACTTCGGACAGACAGTGTATATGATGATATTATTCTATATTAAGCTAAACTACTTGGTAATTTTTATTTTATTTTCCTCTTTGGGTAATTGTTTGTACATCATATTTTGTTGGGTTGAGTATTGTACCTAACTTTATTATTAATTATTTCACTAATAACTTGTGTGACACTTTGAACATATACAACTGTATTTTTCATTTCGGAATAGTACGAAAAACGCGTTATAAATATTGATTCTTTACTCAAAAATATTAAATAATGTTGTGTAATTTGGTGGATTTGGTTGGGATCTAGCTCCCCATTGGATGGTAGCATCCAAAAATACAGCTTTCCATCATAATTGGTAACTAAGCTGATGATCCAAAAATACAGCTTTCCATCACAAGAACACATGCATGTATGTATTAACAACTTCTTAATATAATTAACTAGATGATAGAACAGTGTACGCAAATTGCTATAAAGAAATGATAAAAGGAGTATAGGAGGTAGATAGGGTCAATGTGTATGAGTTTATGTGCTGGAGTTGGCTTTAAAGAGAAAGGATATTCATATGGATCATCTTATTTTTTCGTAGATTCGTGAATCCATTTTATCTCCGTCGATTGCATTTTATCAAAGCACGAAATTGCGTCAACACATTAATGAGATATGTGAATTTTACACAGTTGATGAAATGCAATCAATGAATGCGAAGTGATATTCACGAATTCATAAAAAAATGGAACTACGCGACCAAACCTTTGCATTTACATACATGAGCTATCTACAGACTACAATTGGCTGGCACGGACCACGGAGATAAGTTGGTGCAACTAAAACCCAATTTTGTTGTTGGCTTTTTTGTTCCCAATTTGCATTGTCAACCTTGCATTATTCATGTAGAGGATACTCCCTCTGTCCCATAATGTTTGTCCACTTTCCATTTTGGGTGTCCCCTTAAGTTTGTCCACTTTCCTTTATTCTCAACCACACATTCTACTTTTTACTCATTTACTTATTAATTATTTATTTTCAACCACACATTTTATACTTTCTTTCTATCTTAATTATCGTGCATTTTGTGCTTTTGGACAAACAAAGCTGGACGGAGGGAGTATGTATTAGGATTCCAATGACATCACAGATGACTTTAGCAATGAATATTAAAGGTAAAAAATAAAGGTTTATGGTTTTGAATTAATTTTAAATTTATTCAATCTTCCCAACCACACACATTCATCACCCACTTAAAAAACATCATTTGTCCCAAATAAACATTCAATTATTCAAAATTTGCATTTTTAATCTTTTTTCTTATCTTAATTTTGTTCAATCCAATTGTCTTACTGATATCCTTAAAGCTTAAGCAGCACAAATGAACAAACTGAGAAAATGTGGACAGCAACATGTAACATGATTCTTGAAGACTTGTGACTATTCATTAAATTTTACATGCCCAACAAAAGCAAAGATCAGACCTTTATCACACGATCCAACATCTGTCGATCGAGTGCTGCATTTAAGAGACGAAAAGTCAACCCACGCCATACAATATTACGATATCATCTCCATGATGTTACAAGTTGTATGCATGTACATAAAATATATTTGTTTAGTTATTCACTCTACATTCAACAAGGGTTTGAATTTTGGAAGCAGGCCACCATTTTCAAATATATGTAATTATGGTCAAATGGGATTGGCATTGCGTTCACATGTTTTAATTGGAAAAATACTAAACATAACGAAAGTAATTGTGTTGAATCATATAAAATAAAATTCCTTAAGTTGGTCGTCACTTACAAAACAATTAGATTATCAAAGAAATTTAACATAATAATTCAGGGATTGTATCATGTGGATTCATCTATTTTTGTGGACTCATAAAACTCCTCTTGCATCAGATTGTGCCAACATCAGTGAGACATGTGAGTTGCATATGTTTTGCACGTTACATGTACGTGACAAGTACAATGACGTGGTACAATCTGGTGCATTGAAAAAGTGTAATCAACGGATGCAAGAGGGGTTCATGAGTCCACCAAAATAGATGGATTCACATGATACATTCCCTAGTAATGCATAAATTAATTATCATGACTTAGGAACAAGAAGAACATTAAATTTTTGAAAAACATGTGGACATTATCTTAATCGTTGATTTGATTAATCTAACGGTTGAAATTAAATTGATTTAATTAAAATAGATGGTTGAATTTGTAAAATATACGTGCGGTTGATGATTATCAATGTGAATTGTTGGATTAATTGAAATCAACAATTGAGATGATATTCTTTAGTTGTACAAAATTTATGTTGTCTCTCTAAAACTCTTTTAATTATCATTATATTCAGACTGTGCATCTCAGAGGGTAAAAACGACATTCAGCACCTCATCTGTTATGTATGACAAATGGCTACTTCGGCCCAAATACACGAGAAAACCCTAAATAGAGGGTTTCCGGTGCCCAACGAAAGATCTCAGACCCGGTCCAATATGGAATTGTTATTTAACTATCAATCGGGTCCTTTAAGTTTACTTGATTTCAAAATCACTCCTTTTTGGAATTTTAATTTGCAATCAAGTCCTTTGACCAGCTACAAACGGACAGCAAATCCACACATCACCCGAAACGCAACAAGCGAGAGACGAAACGCGAATCAATGGCGATCGTGACTCGAGTATCGAGGACGCTTCCGTACCTCGCACCGCACATCTCCGCCGCGCTCCACACCACATCCCCTGCCTTATCGGCATCTTCGACTCCAGCTTCGTATTCACGTCCGTTGCCTCCAACGACGTCGTCCGCGGCTGGATTGTCGAAGACGGCTGAGTATGTGATTTCGAAAGTGGACGATTTGATGAATTGGGCGAGGAGAGGTTCGATCTGGCCGATGACGTTTGGACTGGCGTGTTGTGCGGTTGAGATGATGCATACTGGTGCGGCTAGGTATGATTTGGATCGGTTTGGGATTATTTTCAGGCCGAGCCCTAGGCAGAGTGATTGTATGATTGTTGCGGGGACTCTCACCAACAAGATGGCTCCAGCTCTCCGCAAGTAGGTTTTTTTATGAGATTTTGATTCAAGCAAATAAAATTCGGTTAGTTGTGGTGTTTGAGTATCTGTTTAGGGAGTTTTCTTGATGAGAAACTGAGTGCAAATATATTTCAGTGTGCTGCAGTTTATTTTGATTGTTTACTTTTAGAATCATTCTATTTCGTATTTGCTTGTGGTGTCCTCCCACTGATTTTATAGGATTCAAAATTCATTTATTAACCAGGCCCTGCAACCATCCCTAGTTATTTGTTTCTGTTTTGCACATTCTTTGTTAGCTGTTAGCCTTGCAAATTTTCTTAAATTTGAATGCTTATGTATTTCCTTAGTTTTGAGACCTACAGATTCAAAATTTAGTGAATAGTTGATGGTTGTTGAAATGTACTGGAAGTTATACGTGGGGTATGATATTCATTTAGTTTGCTCGCAACTGAACTGCATTGTCTCTGGTTTTAATTAGTTTTGTGGCCATTTTCGCTGAGGACAAAAAAACGGTAGTTTTTTCTTTATGAATGAAAATGTATAATTTTAAATTTTACTGTAAATTATGTTGATGTTGTTGGTAGTCATTTTATGCTGAAAAGTACAGCACTTAGAACCTCACTACTGCTTGGATGTCCTTTTGCATGCCCACACTGTAATAGATGGTTCTGGTGGCCATGAATTGTTCTTTATGTTGTAGTCGCAGTTTGCTGTTTTCATATTGAAAGTAATAGTCTTTTTTGCATTTCAAATCTGTAAAAGTTGATATCTATTTCCAATTAGAAAAGGCTTAGTGCTTTTAAGCAAGGTCAGTGGCTCTTGACTTCGTGATTTTAAATAGCAACATATGACGTGCTTGGATTGATACTGCCACTGTTATCGATTGATCAATTGTTTGGACGAGTTTAAAGTTGTGTTTTTTAAGAAGATGGGATTAAAATGTTATATATATAGCCCACCCAATTCCGTTGAAGGTTATGATGGTGAGAGAGTTTGTCATAGATACTGTAGTCACGTATGCTTTTTATCATTAAGCATTCTTGATAATTATATGAACTCAGGCTTCCTTGATTAGGCATTTTTCATTTATTTGGTTATTGTTTTATATAGGAAAACGATACCTTTGATAGTCAGTAGTTTAGTTTTTGAAAGAAAAATTAAGGAAGAAAAAAGCTCCACGTGTTTAAACAGAGTTTAGTGGACTGAATCGCTTATATTTCAGTTTGCACATATAGAATCGGATCTCGCTGCCTTTCGGTATTTCTGCTAGTTAATCTTGTGTGGTTGTTCTTTAGTATTCTTACCCTTTCTTCCCTCATTGAATGATAATGCATATGATAAGTTTTAAATGGAAATGAAAAGTAGTCAATCACATATTTCCACTGATGTCACCTCGCTTGTTATGATTAGGGTGTACGATCAAATGCCTGAACCCAGGTGGGTCATCTCGATGGGTAGTTGTGCTAATGGAGGTGGATATTACCACTACTCCTACTCTGTTGTCCGCGGCTGTGATAGGATTGTTCCAGTTGATATCTACGTACCAGGTTGCCCACCAACAGCTGAAGCCTTGCTATACGGACTACTCCAGCTGCAGAAGAAGATCAACCGGCGCAAGGACTTCCTTCTATGGTGGACGAAGTGACAACTTCACATCCTAACCATGGCTATTTAGGCCTGGAAATAAATAGATGCTGTGGTAGCTACTCCCCAGAAAGGCATCTATATATGTTTGAAACATGTGTGCTGGAAAGTAACCTTTGGATTTTCAAGTTGCAATTTGAATTTGCGGATTTTGACTACTGCAGTTTCATTACATGTGCCAATGTAATAAAGAAAATGATTATATTGTGCTTTAAATATTATTATCTTGCTTTTTGAAGCTATATCAAATTGGTTATAAGCTTCACAAAATAACTGCAAACTATAAAACAAGGTTTCTTAAAACTTCGATGAGCTCTGAGCTGCATTGTTTACGTAGTATTTCAAGCTTCCATTACTGAATATTCCATTAATTGATGTAACATGCATAAGAGTAATCAACACTATCTCGTGCATCTTCTATTCACTTGTAACTCGAGTTCAGACTCCAACTCTTGGCATCATAGGAGATTTCCCTCGAGTGCCTTCACCATACGATAGCATGTAGGTCCTGCAGAGAGCCCAATAATTTTTTTTTTGATTGAAAGAGTACAAGACTCAAAAGATACATAAAAAGGACTTAATTCCAAACGACAAGCGAATGGAGACCTTGAACACAGAATAAAATTAAGCTAAGCGTAATGTGAACGAGGTACTTTGCCTCAGTACCCGAAAAATAGTCGAACAAATATGACAGAAACACGAGACCGTGAGCACAACACAAGAACCAATCTGAATCACAGAAGCTCCAAGACGTCGGTGTAATTTAGAGGATATCAGCAGGAATATTTAAAAAGATATGTCAGAGCATCAGCTATCCAGAACAGTCCGCAAACTGAAACGAAATTCGTAAATCGAGGGATCAAGCACGGACCTAATTGTAATTTAGTCAAACCAACGGACACTTGTGCAACATAAACAGAACACAGGGAAAACTTTCGAAACGCACGCCACGTGTGCAACCGAATCAGACCGTATGCAAGACACCTGAACTGGACACGTGTTCAACCGAGCAGAACCCAGCGAAGACGTCTAAAACGCACGCCACGTGGAACTCCAGCCGAAAGCAGCAGCCGCCGAACGAGCCAGCGCCACCACCGGCCTCCAGTAGAGACACCAACAGCAACCTCCATCAAACACACAACCCCAGCTTGCATCAAATCACTGCACAGCTGAGAACGGGAGCCAAAAAGCAACACAAACGACCAGCCGAAGCGAACAACGACCACAACGAAGAGAAGCTGAAAACCAAAAAAACAACCAAGCAAGATTCAGCCGACCAACCGACCACCAATGACCCTGCAGCGACTCAAAACGACCCTGCGGCGAACCACACAAGAACCACACAAGGCAGACAACCCTGCAGCGGACACGGCCAAGACGGAGACTGCTCTGCAGCAAACCACAAAACAGCTTAAAGAGCATCTGAGACTGGTGACGCCGCCTCAAACACACAGCATGCAGCCACAGCCGCCGAAGAGAAACCCAAACCCAACCGAGCGAAGACATGAAGAAAACTGTACACCCATGCACCACACAGCTGAGACAAAGCTCACAACAATCGAAAACGCAGCAACCATCCGAGCAAAGCAGCTGGACGGAAGTAAACAGCACCTGGACCACAGCCCGGCGAAAGCATAGAACCGGCCAGCAGCAACAACTGACCGGATAACCCAAAACTCTCCAAAACGCAGGAACAACAACTCACCAGAGGCTGGCGGAAACGCCACCCCTAAATACGACCTCTGCAGCCATGACCGAGCCATCACCGCGAGGCAAACGGAACGGAGTATCGGACGGTGAAAGATATGGAGAGGGTGAACCGTCCGAACTCAAACCCCCAACTACTACACGAAGACATCCGCTCTCCGACGACCAAACCCTGAACATCCGTCAGAGAAGGTCGACAGACGAAAGAACATCGTGGATGTTTTATTTTTACAGCTGGTTAGAGAGCCCAATAAATTGATATTATGAAATGTTGTTGACGATGGATGACATTTTTAAATTGGTTGTCCTTAAGGCGACATACAATGAGACGAAGGAATCTGAATCTAAACACGTAAATGCATCCTTGTATAAATTCAAGACAACCTTGGTAACAGGTCTTCATAAAAAAACTCAAGAGATGATTTTTTAAAGTAAAACATACTGGCAATGGAAAACTAGTTATCAAAATCTTGAGAGTGTATTCCAAATTATATTGGTCTTATATCTTCTTCAAAAAGGTCATCATATTTAACAGGCACTCTTATCCGATCATGGACGGGCTTTGGTTTGCTGGCAACTTGAAGCTCAGAATCTAGTTCAGAATTCACACTGATTTGAGGGATCTGCAGGGTATCATTCAGCTTGGTATCAGGAGACTGATTTGCTCTGGGTTGTGGGGCTACTTTGGAAGTCATTTTTTTGCCTTTTGATGCCGATGCATGCCCAAAGCTCTGTGGGTTAAATTGCTTCTGCAAGTATTAAGAAGAAAAAGATTAAATACAAGAAAACATTCATGTGAGTATAAATGAGTAAAGCTTAAATAGAGTCTAACAGCTGAATGAGAAAAAGATAAACATTATCGTGATCCTAAATAAGAGAGTAAGAGACTATGTGATAAGAAAAATACTAGAGTACCTCGAATTCCTTGACTTGCTCATTATCTCCTTATAGGCCTTTGGTTCTCGTGTTTTTAGGATGTTCCACAATATTCCACCGCCAGTTCGCTGGCGTCGGCCATCAGCAGTTGCTTGGCCTCCACAAGCTTGTATAGCATCTACCTGTGATGCAAATTTGCTGTTCAATAGAAATAAAACTAACTAAATACATTTCATTGCAATGTGAGAATCACAGGTGAAACTGCAAAATTATAAAAGCTTTAAGCTTCATTTGTCTCATGATTTCATATTAAAAGACATTTATATCACATATTCATACAACTACAATATTCGTTTCAATAAAATTTAAACCAGCTCATGTGTAGTACATACATTAAAAAAACTAATGAAGTAGCCAGGACGGCTCAGATTTCCAAGAAATTGCAAGCTGCAAAAGGACTTCTGCAATAAACATCTGCAAGGGTATAATAAACATTTGCGATGTGAGTTATTTATAGTGGACAGAGTTCATAACCTCTGTTGGAGCTACCCTAGACGGGTTAACTACCCCCTCAAGAAAAATGTGAATCAAGGACGCACTGCTATCTAAAGGTGTTATCATGTGATGAACACATAGCTAAGTTTCCAATTCCCCATACCATCATGTCTTTGGTAACAAGATTCTTATAAGTTCCCAATATGTAAGGCACTTTTTGTTTTAAAAGAAAAAGATTTTACAAATGATGAAAAAGGCATGATATGGGTTGGTCACTTAATATATTGACTGCTGAGTTCAAAGTGTTACAGCTGTGTAAAATGTACAAATGATCAAATGAGGTATCCCATTATCACCATTCATCACTCAAGGCTCAAGAGTCTCCGATAAATAAAAATGGTCAAATGGCTCCCACTCTCTCTTCCTCAAAAAAGTCAATAAACTAAATATACACACAAATGATCTCCCTACATTCATATGTTCCTCAACACATCACACTACCATCGCATACTGCATAGCTACAACTGAAAATGATCCAGCAAAAAATGCTGCACGAAGGGTTTAAGTAAAGAAATGTACACAGTATACATACCTCCTTGAGTATCTCAGATAGTGCAGCCACCCCCAAGCAACCAACAGCATTATATACCATGTAGGACTTCTTTTCTTTCAGGCGCCTACACGTATCCAATACAAACCTGTACCCGTAAATCACATGAAAAAGGACACAAATTTAGCGCACTCAAAAAAGACAAAAAACATCTTCCACATAACACCCTCGACGAAACTACATTAAACATTAATCAACACAAAAATGTCAAGTAATGCACATATATACCTGTTCACATCAGTAACATTCGGAACCGAAGCACTCTTTTTCTTCTTCTTCTTCCTACTCCTATTTTTCTTCCTCTTACCAACACCAGTAACCTCCTCCTTACCTTTGCCAGTTCCATCACATGCAACTTCCACACCTCCATCCCCATTTAATCCAGTCTCATTAAGTAAACCATCTTCAACTAACTCCCCTTCTTCCACATCCAACATCTCAACATCATCTTCAAATATGCTACCCAGTATACTCTCCTCCTCATCCATATTCTCCCAACACCTGTATCAGTCCCAGAAATCCAAACTCAGTAACTCATCAAAACCCTAGAAAATTTCACAATAAAAATCACGATTTTCATAGAAATTAAACTGAATCAAAATATCAACTTCGCTTCAGACTTGTAGATAGATTTCCGATCGGCGATATCAACTCCGTCGATGGATTTTACTGGAAATCGTTCGGTCGCCGAGAAACGAAGATATACATAGACTCATAGAGTTTATGGGCTCGAGTTGTATATTTCGATACTTGCGGGGTTATTTTAGCAATTTGTATTGTTTGTAATAGTTCCGAAACTTCATAATAAGACGAATTTGCCCTTGGCGCAGTATGCCCTAGCTGTTCCGTTAACCGTTAAGAAAACGGTGCCGTGTCCGCGTAGTCAAACTCTGGAAGCCAACAAAGTTAAGCAAGGATATTTTTCCTGCAGCTAGGATGGAACAAAATCTTGCCTTTACAAATGTATGGCCATCGCTTTAGAGGCAAACGTTAGACGTATTACTATGAAAAAACAATACATTCATAGGGTTTACTGATGCCGGAACAATGCTCTCCTAGAGTTCAATGATACCCTACTTTTGAAACGCACGATCTGCCTAGAGGGAATACGGAGGACTTGGTTTCAACATCTTGACGCATTTTCAGTCTTGTATGTTCACGGAAATGTAACTACACTAGTTTTTTCATGAATGTCATCGTGTTATACATGCTTCACGACATGTCACGCATTCTTATAGTTGTCCGACAGTGAATTTACAGTACAAAACATAAACAAGCAAGAATTACATGCACATAAGCGCATTCAATTATTCACTTTCCCCCCTCAAATCATTCATAGATTCTAAATTAGAAAAGCAATGCCAAGCTCTTCCCACATGCAATGGCATCCAGCTTTCAAAAGTACAACTTTAAGAAAACAATGATCCAATTTGTAGAACCTTTAATCAATCAACCAAACTTGCTGAATTCAAATTGAACAAATAAGCATTGAAATATGAAACAAAAATCAAAATTACAATCAAAACAATCTCTAACAAACTCAACACTCCAAATCACTCACTCATTCCAATACCACTACACATCACAATTCACAATCAGCACCAGATCTGTGATTCACATCCTCCCAGCAGATCCAAACACGAAAGCGCCGAATCCAGCAACCACCACGGCGAAAGCCGACGGCACGGCAGCAGACGCCGGCGAGTCAGGGCTGGGAGCCGGCGCCTCTACCTGAGCAGACGCCATAGCAAAAATAGCCGCGAAGAGAGCGGCGACGAGCATCAGATCAGCAGCAGAAAACTTCGCCATTGGAGAGAAAATCGAAAACCTTAGCGGAGATGAAATGCGTGGTTAGAAAGATTGAATGAATGGATCGAGTGTGATGAAGGCTTCAATTGGACCACGGGCAGCCTGCCCGAAACAGAGTGCTACAGCCCGGCTCAGTGACCGGACCCGCTGCCAACTTTTCTAGTACTTTCTTTCCAATATAATTTTATAGAAATATAGCCGTTAGAAATTAGAATCGATAAATTTATTACGCCGTTGGATTCGATCATCTGCACGACCACGTAAAAATCTGACGACTCAGATGAATGTGGAATACATTAATTTTTTTATTATTTATAAATATTGATATTTTAAGCGGGCCAGAGATAACTGGACTGTTGTGCCGAGCCCATGTGATTCATGCTTGCTGACAAGAGTCATAGTTGACCGAATATGTACTCAGGTGCGGATAGACTCTGTTGTGTCGGATGATGGACTCCAGCGTCGAATTCGATCTGGTGGTTAGATTCGAAGCTGAGGTTTGATTTGAGGAGATAAGATGTTTTTCCAAGTGTTCGGGAAGCCTAAGTAGGAGAGAAACGATGCGTTGACCGAGGTGCCTATTTTTTTTATTTTTGTGATAAATTGTTTTCCTCGTGTGTTTGGTATTTGAATTTTTTTGTGAATTAATTGTTTAAATTAATTTTTGTGATGGAATTTTATGATAAGATGATAGTTTTGATGTTTCTTGAGGTGAGTTTCATGGCGTACTAATCTGGCAATATTGGAGTGCATGAAGTGAGTAGAGTTCTGAAATGGTCTAGCTGCCAACAGACGGCAGGTAGTCCGGTAGACCTGGTAAAATTGCTTGCAAAATTCAGTTCTTTTCTTTTGTTGAAGATTGCTACAATAAACATGCGGACATATGTAAATTGTAATGTGTGAGCCTTGGTTGGGTGGCGTTTTTGGCATTTTTGCCCATGATGACTATCGTGGGAGCTGGCTGAATGTTATTATGAATTATGATGCTAATACATGTATTACTAGGCTGGTCTATATTGTATAACATCAACGTGGTTTAGAGTTCAAGCTGGAATATAAGTTGTATGATGGATATTCTTTGGGTAGAGGAATTAGAACAGTTTAATAGTTATAAATGTTTGCGGGCTGGATGTGACATTGGATTTTTTACCTGCCCCATATTATGTGACAAATCATGGCACATGTATTTCAGGTAAACATATAATGCTGCCTAGTCAGTGAGTAGTTTTCTGAAATTCCCTGTTAATTCTTTGTCGCCAAAGGTTCCGCCGGCGCCAAGCTGTGTAAAACTAGTGAATATTTTTCACTTTGTTCAAGCCAGCAAAACAAACAACATTTCTGTGGCTTGCTTAATCTTACCCTTAGTCACCTAGTCAGGTGCATTCTACTATCTGAAAAAAATATAGTCACTCAGTGGTGAATATAGCAGTTAGCAGTAGCATGTCAGGCTTTTTATCTAACTGAGTTAGATTTTTAGTTGTCTTGCGGCAATTTAAAGTTGTGCATGTTAGATTACAGAAGTAATGATCAGTGCCTCTCAATGCTGATACAGTTAAAGTCATCTTAAAAATATCTTAATCACAGATTCACAGTTTGGTGTTATATTGTGGTTTAGTCTCATACAATGAAAGAATCCTCCTTGGCGAATTCGTATGGCGTTTGTTGAATTGTTTGACCTTTTAAATCTTAATTACAACATCTAGCTTCCCAACCATTTCATTGCAATGAGTTTTCTGTGGTTGGTTTTCACTTTTCGTTGTAGGAAGGCAGATAATGCAGAAATTTAATTCCGATGGATATTATGCTTCAAGTGGCATATAAAGGAAAAAACCATACAAATTACCTCGTGTCCATTTTAGCAAAATTGAATATTAAGTTATTAAACTGTAATTTTCCTTGCCTGCAGGTTGCCAATCATTGTGCTAGGAGCTGAAAGTATTGCCAGACTGTCTGATCGTGGAGTTTAATCAAGGTTTATCTTCAGTATTGTATGAATTGCGCTGCATTTGTAAGTTGTGTCTTACACTAGGTAATTTTAATATGATATATATCTACATGCTTGTGAGTTTTGCGACAATGTCTTTTTCTGAGGCTATTTAGTCCTCCATCAACTTGATGTGAATTAAGAAATTTGGAATATGATGATTACTTCATGCTTCTGGAAGTTTGAATTATTCGTAAAATATTAAGTATACATTATTTGACCTCGAACAGGCACCTATATTTTTCATATAATCACATATGACGTTATTGATGCATGTTTGTTGATGCAACATTATTAAAAGTCTACAACTACGCTTATCTCTCAGATGCTTATTATATTATGTCTGATTACATGTTTCATTAAAGCTTCCTCTTAAAGTCGCTGAATATTCTTACAGAGTAAAACACTGATTTGGTCACTATTTAAAGATAGAAATGTACTTGTTTCAAAGAATAAAGCTTTAAATAGTGAAGCACTAATTTCTTACTCTTTGACTATTAGGAAGATGCATTCAATGTGTACAATCTTTGAATAAACTTGTTGTTGGAATTGCATAATAAACTTGTTGCTGGAATTGCAAAATAAACTTGTAGCTGGAATTGCATAATGACTTTAAATAGTCATGCATTTTATCTGATATCCTTTTTACAATCTTTCAAAATGGTACTATGGAAAGGATATGGAACTGCAAAAAGGGAATCAAGTCAGAGTTATCATATGAGAAGAATTCAATGAGCCTACTTTGATTCTTTCTTTTGATTTACTAAGGATAACATCCATGTGTGACTGTGACTGACAGAAGAAGATAGGGACTTTGAAGAAGCCAAAGGCAGAGACAAGCCACAACTCACGCAACTTCCGTGACTTGTTTTCCAGAAAAAAGAACCTGACAAGGCTGATATCACAATTCCCCTTTCGTCTCTCAAGTTGGAAACTTTCTTGTAACCATATTTCTTACACACTGGAAGTGGACCATCTCCCTATCCTCCTTTGTACCTCTACCTCATCTCTTAGTCTTGTTCAAATGTGAATTGTCAGGTGTTCAAACTAGCCACTTCATGAAGCTAATCTATTAGTTTAAACTTTAAAGGATAGAAATTTGGTAGTTTTAGCTTCTAATGGTTTCATGAACTGGCTAAACAATACTTGACATGACTCTTGAAGCACCTAAAAACATCAAACTTGGTACAAATATCTAAGCTAATTAAAGTTAAGCTCTCTCCAACTTCAGCTTAGGAAGGATTGTGAGGTGATTCAGTACTGATCAATAAGGCCTTTTTGGACACACTCTTGAGGCTTGAACTCATACAAATAATCACTCACCATGCCTGAGAAACTTGGTATATCAACTTGGCCTAGTTTATCAATGCCATTAGAATTCTGATCTCCAATTTCAAGAGAAGATTGTAGCAAATGACACCCATTATCTACTCCATCACCATAGTTCAACATATCAATCAAAAAACCACTGTCCTCCATGCCACTTCTCCTGCCATCAGGCCATGAGAGACTCGCAACATTGATCGATGATGATCCGCCAGATACCTCAGACTCTGCTGAGTTTGGTGATACTGTAGTTCTTGATGCATAACTATGGGCGTGCAAGCTTGTTGGGACCATGTAACCAACTGGGTCATGATGAAAAAAACTTAAACTTGAGCCATACCCATTAACTCCTTGCAGCAGATTTGTCATCCTAGTCTCTGATTCTTGATGGGTTTCGGTTTTCAAACTTGGAAAATTAGAAAAACTGTAGCTTTCATGATCAGGGTTTGAGGTGACATCAGAACAAGCATTTTGTTCCTTCATCATTAGTAGTTTCTTCAGCTTGGTGTTCCAGTGATTCTTCACGTCATTGTCCGTTCTTCCATGCAGCTTAGCAGCTATAATAGACCACCTGAAAAAATGACATTTAATCACACAAAGTCCAGTGCAACACAATCACAATTCTCAGATCACTTTACCTGCTGCCAATTTCATTGTAGAGACTAAATATGACTCTATCTTCCTCCTCAGTAAACTTCCCGTGCTTGATGTCCGGCCTCAAGTAATTCAACCACCTAAGCCGACAGCTCTTCCCACACCGCCTCAGTCCTATAAGTTCCATAAATTCACCTTAAAAAACTGAGTACAAAATTTGATGAAAAAACTGACTTGGAAATTCAAGTAGTACCGGCTTTCGAAGGAAGGGAAATCCAGTTTCCACCAGTGCCATGATGCTCAATGTAAGATTTAAGAAGTTCATCTTCCTCAGGTGACCATGGACCTCTCTTAACATTCGCCTTATCGCAACACGGAGCTCTTCCCATGGCTGATTTCTAGCAGCAAAAAAAACATAAACCAGCAAGAAAAGAAAGGTTTTGAGAGAGACAGTTTTATAGTACAACAATTTGCTGCCTCTTCATGGCTGCTTCCACATGCTGTTCATGTATATAAACTCAAAAATAAATAATTTTAATAACTTTCTAATCCATTCAACATCAGAAACTTTCAATCCAATTCTTGAACTCCTTTAAAAAAATTAATTTCTGAAGTCCTCTCAGAGCTGTATTTTAAGGACTAAGAATAACTCATAATGCGAATCAGTAAGTCATTAGGCTTGTCGTATTATAAGATGTATACAAATTTGGAATTGAGAGGAATCTGATCTGCTAGTTCTAGCAGACATGCCTTTTAAGACATGTTCATAGAAAATCAGGATGCATAATCAATCAGTTTGAAAAAAGACTAGCTGATCAAAAACATCATCTTATGTAATTACAGCATTCCTTAAAATCCTCTTAATTGACTTTTGTATCAGTATGTCTCAAAACATGTAATAGTATTAACCATTTTAGTCTTACCATTGATTAGTGTTGGCACATATTTCAAATCAGAAACTGAAAAGAAATTATACAAGTCTGAGGATTCAAAAGAATATCACATGTGGGAAAATCTGTAACTGATCTTGTCTGACCATTAAGTGGTTTTATTGTTCTTTTAAAATTTCTAGCTTTTGAAAAAGCAGTTTGCATTTTCTTGCTGAATAGGTTGTTGTGCTTGAAGGACTTGGTTTGAGTTTTGAAACAGAGATGAAAGTGGTCCCTGTAGAACCAAACATTGGGCTGAGCATATCACTAACTTTCAAGCCAATACAACATTAAGGCCCATATCTTTCATTCAAAAAACTAAAAATTCTCTTTGAAATTACAGTACTTACAGTAGAAAGAGTAGCGGCCTAACGGTTAGTCATCTGATCTCTAAGATTCTTAATACATTTAAAAAAAAAATTACAGTCCTTGCATGAAGTGAAGTGGGACAACGTATGACCCCTGAAAATCAAATGTGTAATCAACCATTACAGCTTGGACGATCCGATCGGAAACGGACACTTGCTCGAGCCTCATCGAACGACATTGCATGTGTTGATGATGGCTCCGACCGACCTCCACCGTCGAGTTCATGCAAACTTTGTATATATTTGAACTTGGAAAGTCAATTGAAAACACGTAACAAGGAGAAGAAGTTGATGACAAGTTTGTTGAAATGAGTTTGTGTAAGATATAAAGAGACATGCAACACTCATTCTTTCACTCATCCAATTCCCCATCACTTTCCTATTGGGCCCGCTTTCATAATGGGCCTGATAGATGAAACGGGGGACCCTGTAAAAATGAAATCCAGTCCAGAAGCTCTGTATCAGTCAACCTCAGGGGTAAGATGGGAATTTTCGGACTATTTGGATTTCAACAAAATACCGACGAGACGCGTGTTGAGCTGAGAAGAACATGTTTGTTTATCCGGTTCGGATATTTAGAAATCTCTGTCGGACAGTGGCTCAATCAAGTTTATGAAATTTACACATTGGCACCTCTCGTTTAGATAATTTCAGAAAATAAAAAAGAAAACTCACTACAGATAATCATTTCGTGGGTCGTTATCATCAGTAGGACAACTATTGGATGCATAATAAGACCTTAATGTTAGAATAATTAGTAAAATAGACAGGGAAATAAAGGTATTGAAATTACTGAACAATATAATTAGAAAGAAAATTGGTGAAACAACAAAGAACAAAGTTAGAGATACAAAACCGTATGTGACTGAGGCACGCTCGGCGCTTTCCTTAAAACAATATTGCCCTCCCACTCGGTGCTGGTTTTCCTCTAGGCAATTTGTCTCCCAGGATACAACAGTCCAACCTTCACTCACATGCACCCGGTGTGAAGAAGGCGAATGAAAACTGTCTTCCACTATCACGAACACAAACATGACACCAAAACAAACTATATATGGAGGATTGAGGTTTTGTTTTTCATATTTTCTATATACATCTCAAAATAGTAGGAGTCATCCTCCTTATATATAAAAATATAATTGGTAACCACTCATGACATAAAATCTATTTAAAACCATCATGATGATTACCAATAAATATTTTAATTAAAACATTTTCTTTAAACATTTTCCAACAATCCCCCACATAAAGAAAATGGAGTTTTAAACATAAGACTCGACTCAACATGGTGATAGTTTCTACGGTTTATATCTGCAAAGGATAGGTGGGCAACGCCTTTGAACCTTCCCTTGGAAAGAAATGCATTCTTTACTGACTATTCAGTAGACGCGATGTCCTTGAACTGTTCGTCTTATTGTGTAAATGAAGTACATAACTTCCACAGATATATTCCTGACAGCCTTTCATTTCTCATGGTTGGGTTCATTACGGCCCTGAAACCCCTTCCTGGTTCTGCGAGAGTTGCTAAAGAACTAAGCCCACATAGTTCTCCTTTGAAGCGGCCACACTTCTCTCCAACATAGGTGATTCTCTATTTAGGTAATCCCGCATTACCCGTTCAGAATTTCCTTTATCCAAACTACTAGAATCATTAAAAGCTTTAAGCTTAACCTCGTACGGGAGTCACTGTTTAAATAGGAATGAGCTAGGGGTAAAACCCCCACAGTGACCACACTCCGTCTTAGCAATTAGGTTGTCCCATTGAACCAAGTTCTTGGGATCTCCAGTCATCATGGTTGGGTTTTCCGTTGCCTCGACTTTATTTCTAAAGGGCTTTCGATCGAGCTCATTCCTTTAACTTCTCTACAAAGGTTCTATTTTAACACTCAAGTTAACGGATCCGTTTTAATATCACTGAACCTTACATAGTCAATATAAATGACTCCAAAGAGAAGTTGTATGATGATATTGTGTCATTGACATATTTGTCTAGACTTACCATCAATTCATCCATCAATATTTATGTTGTAAACAATCATGAATTGATTATCTCAATATATATCAATTTTCAGCACATGACTTGTCCATCCTCATACAGCTACTGTCTAGACATTTTCAAACTCATTCTCAAAAGACTGTTGACTTGACATAGTCAGTCTAGAGGATTTTGGACACACCATTATCTCTCAGGTGAAGACTCTTACCACAAGTGGGTTTCAGATAGACAATTCATGCTGCAGTCATGAATTTCTTGTATCACTTAAAAGTACACCTTTTTTCCCGTACCTCAAGTACCTCGAAACACTAATCACTTTTCTATCTTTCACTCTGGAGATAACTTTCATATCTTCTTACATATGTATTCGTTTACAACTTATAATCAACATGATGTGTCGACATGATACAAGATTCTTCATATTCGCAAATCACATTTGCAAGTCTTAATCCATATTTCACATGCAGTCAATAGTGTGATCTTACACATACTTGTGTCACATCCATTGATTTTGATATGCTTATCAAAAATCAATATAATGATCATGTATCCATGCCCCCACATTTGAAAGTATTATTCAAATTCAATACTATCTTACGATGAGAAATTTCATCATTGCTAGAAACATAATCAGATGTAGCTAGCTAACATACCAAGACCACCACATTCATTATTGTCATCAACGCCAAAGAAATGCCACTTTGAAATGTGACTCTTAAGTTTTATGGCTCATCTCAACATATTATGCTTAAGAGCATTTATTAGATATCTTTATTCCTCTTCATGTCAACTCTTTCCATTTCATTAAGTTCCCAACTTGTACCCTGCTCTCAAGCGAACCAAGTTAAGTAACAAAATTTTTGCTCACTAGTCACAAAATAATTGTTTCAAACTTTGTTGACGGGAAATTCAAATTCCATAGCTTCCTATGGATTTATTTCACGTACATTATTATCAAGATATTGTGCACTCATGCCACAACTCTTTTTGAACTTCATCAGTTCATCTTCATATCTATCCAAAATCACATTATCATAACAATGAGCATCTACGCCACATTTCATTGTGACAGCTGCATTAGCAATAGAAAGCTCACTAGCCTCATCTGAAGAAACTTTTTCTCCAAGGCTTTTCAATTGATCTAGTCGATTAGAGTAGAACTTCTAACCACTGTTATGATCGGATCTATACGACTTGGTTCACTTTCTGAAACATCGTGTACATTTCACTATTTCAATTTTTGTGAAACTAATCAATCAAATAAACAATGTAGTGTTTATCATTATGTGATTAAGTATATCACTATGACCATCTATCATATGCCATTTCATGCATACGGTAACTTAATTCATTGAAACCATTAGCCTCAAAAGGCATTTTCAACTACAAGGCATGCTCATATACAGTGGCGGAACCAGGACGAAATATTCGCCGGGGCTCAAAAGCTTAGGAGGTACGAGCTATCTGCAAATAATTTTAGCGGGGGCTCAAATAATTTTTTTAGGGGGGCTCAAATAATTTTTTTAGCCGGGGCTCTAATAATTTTTTCAGCCGGAGCTCAAATAATTACTTTACCCGGGGCTCCAAATCAAATTATGATAAATTATACCTGGTAAAAAAAAAAAATTCCTCGCCGGGGCTCCAGCCCCCCTCCGCCCCCCTGGTTCCGCCACTGCTCATATAGAAACCCTTATCATCCGAAGGATTTTTCAACTACATGGCATGCGCATGTATATAATGATCAGTAGCTTTTGGACCGAGATATCAACATATCCAATTCCAAACCTGCTACATTTTAATCACACAAGCCACATAGTACACACTACAAATGGTATATTTTTAACTTTAAAGATGCTTGATATACTGAACAAACACCTCAAGTGGCAGAACATATCAAACAAAATGTTCCCCGACGCTCCATGATTATTCTCACCTAACTCCGTCAGCCACTGTAGCTGCCCTGAGTGCCCTCTTCCTCAACGCCGATATGGAGTATGTCGTTTGGAAAGACAATTATCAGCACGCCCCTATATGGATCCCATCCAATTTATTACATGGAGATCTCACTGTGGAATACGACACTGTTTGGTGGATCCCTAGAATTTCAACCAACCAACGACACTTGAGGTGCCAGGTGAGATGGGCCTCTGCTCGTCACCTTTTCACTTAGCCCATGTTAACCGGCTAATGACTCCATCGCTTGAGCTTCAGTGCACACTGAAAGTGCACTAGCATGATTCCTGGTTGTTTGAATCACTCAAAAACAATGGCCAGTAATCCTTGAAGCCTCAACCGACACCATTTATCATAGCACTTTTCTGATTGATCACAAGCACACTCACGTTACTGTGTCTAGCCAATGGGAACTCAGTCAACGCATCGGGCAAGCCTTGCTTGACCCATCCACCAACTTCACTAGCCCATATGTGATCGACACATTCACAAACAAGTGAACATTTGTGAGACATCCTCACTGAGTCACTGGAAGCACTTGAGATCTCAATCTCATTCCTTCTCCTCTTGAGCTTTCACTCATGTTATATTGTTAAACTTGCGCTGCCCATTTTTTCTCTTAACATTCAACAATTTCAACAACACAATCTTTTCAGAATCTCATCTATTCCCACATCATGGGATAGATTCAAGGTCGCATTTTGAAAATTCATTACTCTCATTGTCATTTTATATCTTCTCTCACTCTAACCATATTATGGCTGAACCAGTGAATGCTCAACTCAACCACTGAGCAAATACAATGCCTCTACTGAGAAAGATCAATAACCTAGCTAGTAGTGTTCATCACTCACACTCAGGTTATTATAATTAATCTCTCATTGCTCACAACCCGAGCTTCCACGTTCAGGTAGCAAGGCACACTCTGCCTTTGTTCTGTACTCAGGCTATGCAAGGCCTGTACGTACTGAGGCTGAACGCATCACCCTCACTAGCTACAACTTGATGCTACGTACGTGGACTGACAACATCTAACCCGACGATGAGACTTCCCACATTGTCTTTATCATAGCAATATGATTTGTTGACAATTTTCCGCCATTAGCAAGGTTTCTCATTTGTCTGGTTTTGATCATCGAAACCTCGAGCCCAAGGTTCTTTACAACATCACACAAGCAATTCAGCATCTCATATAGGATGAAAGCCATATGATCGTTCAAGTTGAAGAAGCTTTTTGGGCCGTTTGAGATCAGTCTTGTGGCTATACGTTCATCTTACATGTCCAACGTTTGAGTTCACGTAGCTCCTGCCATGTGCTCCAACTCACTGCATACATGTTGCTTAATTCTCTGCTAGTTTCTTAAAACCCAGAATTGAGGACAATGAAGCAACTCCATTGTCATGAATGGAGGACAAGTTGATCCCACTTAGCTTAATTAGACGGCAACTGTTCCTCACTCTCCACAGCAATGCCAACTCACTTTCGAAATCTCACGATACAACTGAGCTGCTTTTGCCAGATCCAACCTCTCTGCCGACAACCTAGCTAGCCACAAATCATGCACCCACCACCAAACCATGGATTAGTAACTTGAGTGTCATCAACAAGGGGTCACAAGTATAATCAGTCTTATCTTCGCTTTCTTTGCAGTTGCAGAATTTGTCATCAAGGACCAACCAATCCAATTGACTCTGAACCTGGTTCCCTCATTCATTATTTACCATCAAGAGCTGCCATTAAACCTACCTCCAACTCATCATAACTGGTTAGTAGATTATTGTAACGTCTTACAATAATAACAAGAAATATAATTGACCGTTACCAAGCATGGTCATCACTGTCCACAAATTTTAGCATAATTTATCACCTCATGTAACGATTATATTAATTAATAAAATTAATTTCAAGAAAATTTGACCTCCGAACCATGAACAACCCTTCAGTTCTCCATACTGATAATCACATCCGGTGAAACAGTATTCATCTCGTCTTTCAGAAATCATCAAATGAGTTCGTATCTTCACGAAATATTGAAAGCATTCAATACTGTAAATAATTAATGGATGCGATGAATAAACGTTTTTATCCCCTGCCAGCTGCAACATCGACTAAATGCATACAACGTAACAAAATATGATTTTCTTCGTCATTCCCAATTTACCTTTTCCAATTTGTTTAGCACATAAAAACCTGTCTACGAGAGGATCAAATATTGTTTTAAGATTGTTAGATAATTAGTAAAATAGACAGGGAAATGCAGGTAATGAAATTACTGAACAATATAATTAGAAAGGAAATTGGTAAAAAAAAGAACAAGGTTTGAAACAAAACCGTAAGTGACTGAGGCACGCTCGGCGCTTTCCTTAAAACAATATTGCCCTCCCACTCGGTGCTGGTTTTCCTCTAGGCAATTTGTCTCCCAGAATACAACAGTCCAACCTTCACTCACATGCACCCGGTGTGAAGAAGGCGAATGAAAACTGTCTTCCACTATCACGAACACAAACATGACTACAAAAATGTAGGGAGGATTGAGGTTTTGTTTTTCATATTTTCTATATACATCTTAATATAGTAGGAGTCATCCTCCTTATATATAAAAATATAATTGGTAACCACTAATGACATAAAATCTATTTAAAACCATCATGATGAATACCAATAAATATTTTAATTAAAACATTTTCTTTAAACATTTTCCAACAATTAACTTTCTAAATATGGGGTTTGCCGATTATAATATTGATTAGAGGTCATTCACATCTCATACTACTCATAGAATACCTAATTTGGATTTATTGATAGATTAGAAGTGAAGCGTGCCACCACACTGTGTCCAGTGTAAGTAGATTAATACTAATGGAGATTTAATAATGAGGTTATTAGTGGATAAGAAGGATGTGGATTGTGGACCTTAAATTGTATGAAATTTTTTTGATTTGCCTTAGTTTGAAATATTTTTTTCCCAAATGCCCTCTTTTTGAAAACTCTTTCCCAAATGCCCTACTTCTAATGAATCCGGTTTTGTCAAAACCGGAATTCTAAAAAAATTTAAAAATCCGGTTATACGAAAACCGGAATCCAACAAAATCAACCGGATAGTTAGATTTTCTAACTATCCGGGTTCCACAAAACCGGATTCAATTAAAAAATAATATTATGTCTAGTCAGCAAAAATTAATGTTAGGACAATAATATTTAAATGAAACCGGTTTTATTGGAACCGGAAATATATTTAGAAATCCGGTTTTCATAAAACCGGTTTTTGCATAGATTATTGAAGGACGTGCAATAAGCCATGCATGCATTATTTTTGTACAATCCGGTTTTGGGAAAACTGGATTGCACAGAAATTATTGAAATTTCCTGAAATCAGGTCCATGCAGATAGAAATAATTGAATAAAATCGGATTGTACAGAAATAATGCATGCATGGTATTATAAAAAACGTGCACGTTAATGGTGCATTTTAGTAGATTTTGAGCTCTCGATGTCAGAATTTGGCCCATAATACCTCGTTTCGAAGTTTTAGCAGGTTTTGAGCTCCTGGTGTCAGAATTTGGCCTATAATACCTCGTTTCGAAGAGAACGACGAGCCCGTCAGGTATGCTGTTTTTTGGGCAAATTCGATCGTTTACTATTTTATTGGGCCAATAATAGAAGGTTATAGATCGACCAATAATAGAAGGTTATAGATCGAATAAATCTGGGTCTACCAATAATAGAAGGTTATAGATCGAATAAATCTGGGTCTACCAATAATAGAAGGTTATATATCGAATAAATCCGGTTTTCATGAAACCGGATTCAATTGAATTTATCCGGTCTTCATTAAACCGGATTCAATTAAAGGATTCCGGTTTTAATAGAACCGGATTCATTTAAAAATTATTGTCCGGACATTAATTTTTGCTGACTAGACATTATATTATTTTTTACTTGAATCCGGTTTTGTGGAACCCGGATAGTTAGAAAATCCAACTATCCGGTTGATTTTGTTGGATTCCGGTGTTCGTATAACCGGATTTTTAAAAAAATTTAGAATTCCGGTTTTGACAAAATCGGATTCATTAGAAGTAGGGCATTTGGGAAAGAGTTTTCAAAAAGAGGGCATTTGGGAAAAAGAGGGCATTTGGGAAAAATAAATTTCAAACTAAGGCAATTCTAAAAAAAATTCAAATTGTATGTCCTAATCACAATTCTAATCTGAAATGATCATCCAACGCACAGCTTGCTAGCTACCCTAATGGTAGACCCCACTTAATTACTCAATTATTTATGCTTATGGATTATATTAACTGCATGTTTACTTTCCTCTTAGATTCTTCACGTTTACTGCAACTTGTTGTTTTGCATTGAAGTCTATAAAAGTCATGTAAACTAGACAAACTCCAAACTCAAGATCCAAATCAACCACCTTGTCCTTAACCAAGAATTAGAGAAGGTTTTGGTGCAGAAATTTGCACTACAATTAAGCAGATTACATTACAAAGTTGATAATATAAAATCTTCAGAAATATATACACAAATGAAAATAGACACATCAATTTCAAATCTGCACAAAATTCAATGTTGCATATTCACTGGACTAAATCAGATATCCACCCAACGTCAGGATCACACTCCTTCACTGATCCAAAACACTTCTCTTTACTTAACTTCGCACGCAGCTCCAAACCCACCTCCGGATTGTTACCACATTCCCATTCCTCAAACTGACACAGCCTTGGGACGCGAGTAGGCGTTGTCGGACCAGAACAAAATCCATGCCGCAAATTTGCACCACCCATCGGAGATCCGACTGTCGACAGCCCCCAAACGGAAGTCGGACTCGCTAGCTGAAGGTTACGCATGTTTGAAACCAACGAGCTCAGTGAAATCGGGGGAGAACAAGGTGGAGATGTTGTTGGAGAAGACAACCCAAACGACGTCATGTTGTTGATATTATTAACATTCGTACACGTGTACGAATCAAACGACCTTCGGAACGATTTCAAACTCCGATTCGGACTCTGCAAATTCACAACGCGCAACTGCTCCGGTGAGTGAGCGAAGAAGCAGATCCGCCGTCGACATCCGATTCCGTCTTTACATGCCTGAGTTCGGTACCGATCAGGATGCAGCCAACACTCAAAAACTCCATGCGCGAACTCACAAGTTTCGCCTCTGCGACAAGCTCCTTTACGAAACTCCGGGCACGCCGTGCAGGAGTAGTTATACTTTCTCGGATCACGGCGTCGGGCTTTTTCGCCTGGATGAGCGAATGGGCATTCAGTCCAGTCGTGCGACCGTCCGCGAGAGCATCGGCGGACTTTAAATTCGTACATGCGGAAGTTGTCGGAGGTGAAGGCGTCGGGTGGAAGATCGGGAAACTCGTCGGAGAGGTTGTCGGAGTCGTAGCGTTGTAAGGATCCGAATGAGTCGGGTTTGTTGAACGGGTTATTGTTGTAGTTTATGTAATCGGGTGACCCGAATGAAGGTGTGGTTGAGAAGGGTGAGATGATTTCAGCCGTTGGATCTTCGTACGGATCCCAGTGAGGTGGAATCTGGACCGTAGGACTAGTGTGAAGGAATTCTCCGATCATCATTTGGAGGCTTCGTATCGGTTTAGTGTGTTGTGGAGACTGGAGAGTGGAGTTGTGGGATTTAAACTGGTTTTGTTAACCGGGGTAGGAGGTTATTTAACTCAGATCTGGTTGGAAATTGCACCGGTTGTGCTTCAACTTGGATTGGTGGTTACTTATGTAGAGTGAGGTAAGAGTTACGGACGGTGACTGAATGCAGTGATCTTGACCGTCGAATTCGTTGATTTGAATCACTAATATCTGAGAAATTGAATCGCTCAGCTCTTTTTTTTTTTTTTTAAATTGGGCAGTGCCAGCAATTTTATTAAAAATGATTCAAAGAGCCTGAATCATGGCTAGTACAAACAAGTTGAGCATGATCCTCAAGCGCCAGTGAAGGTTATAAAATCCATCACTTAAGAACGCCGAACGGATTATAAACCCCGCCCAACTAAGACCTCAAGACAATAGCAACAAATTAAAACCAAAAAACTGACCATATGAATCGCTCAGCTCCTCGTTTGGCGAATCGAGATATTCTTATACTCTTTCCGTTCCATTATTAATATCTCATTTCCTTTTTCAATGTCTCAAAATCATCTTTTCATTTTTAAAACTTACTATAAATGAACATATCTTCTTTAGTTTTCCACCACATATTTCTCTTTTTCTTTCTTTTTCACCACTTATTATCTATCAAATCTTTTTTTTTCTCTTTTTTTACCACACAACTATCTTTCAATTTTTTTTTTTCATTACTTAAAAATCGTGCAAAGAACAAAATGAGACATAAATTATGGGACGGAAGGAGTATTAGTATTGATGCCAAAACCAAACGCGGTGTTGTACGGATTTGTTGAATACGAAATATGTGAAAATGCGAGAGATATTCACGAGAAATTAGATGTTGGATTGGCGGCAAAGTAACGACAGGTTGAGAGGGACACGTGGAGGAAGGATAAGAGCGGATATATTTTAAGAGAAGACACGTGCGACGTTCTATAGTACTTATAATTTTATTTAAGGAGCCAGCCGTACACTTGGCAGTACAGAAAACGCTGCAGAGGTCGAACTACAGTCTCAAGAGGGGCTGAATGTAAATATATGAGACTTTTAGGACTGCGTTGGTAAAGTCCTCTATTTTTGAAGATAATATGCCAGGCAAAATGGCAAATTGGTGAATAAGGATTGAGCCACGTGTCATATCGATCACGTGACAGGATGCTTAGGAAAATGGTGCTTCACTGTAAGCCAATGTTATGCATATGCCCGACATCAGCACTGAAATTCCGAAAGACAGAGTTTGTAGTCAAGGGTAGGATCGTCTTTTCAAGTAGATCCACACGTAGCATGGATATAGTTTAGTCGCTTTTGTCACCAACTTCAGATTTCACCCATTGCTTTAATTTCACTTAATTCCATCACAAAAGTTAATCATAGTTGAAAAAGAAATAGTGATAGTTACATATTACTAATTCTTATAGAAATGGAAAGATAGTTACGATGTTGATGGAGACCAATTAAGGGTGTTTAAAACTTTACTATGGATTGGTTGACTAAATGTAAAGCAAAAACAGTTCACCTAACGTTCAGTGAAATGGATAATTTGATAGGATGGGGATTAATTAATTCTGTCAAGTGGTGCCACCAGTAGGCATTAGTCTTTACCTAAAACCTTAATGGGCAAGTTAATGATTAGATTAATCATTTTGCTCTTATCATCAATGTTATTGGTTAAAGATAAACTCATTACTCATGCTTACCTAAATGCTGATCTCCTTGGACCGTGTTCAATGCTGTTTTCCAAAGGGCACTTTAACTTGCTGACAGTTGCTTTGATTTAGTTTCAAAATTGGAGCAGAGACCAGCTTCACTGCCTTGTACAATAAGGCTTGAGAGGAATGTGGGCTGCAGTGAGACTTCATGTTGAGCTGGAATGGTAACATAAACCCACTGCAACCAGTAAAAACAGCGAAAATAGTGGAGGGAGATTTGGTGTCAATGAACTGGGTGTTTTGAAGCAAGTAAACAACAGTTGACAACTATTAAAGCTGTGTCAGTCATTGTATATCTGGAAAATATTTGGAATTGAGTTGAACTGGCTGGCCATACCCAAGCTTTTATTTCAATAAGACTGCTACCTAGTTTTGTTTCGTTGCAAAGTGTTTTTACATTACTCACTGAATGTGAATCCTAATACATACCGGTCCAATGACATGTAAATCAAATGTTCATTCTTATACTTACAGCTACACAGATGCATAACTCAGCTCGCTAGTACTACTAAATTAGAACAGCAATGGGAGACTTGAAGGATGATGTGTGATAGTTGAGGGAAACAAGAAAACATATTCAGAAAGTATGCAACTGAAAAACTGTGAAATGCAACTTATGGATTATATAAGACAAAATGAATAGAGTATATCATGTTTAAAGCAAGAATCTGTGCCACATTGACATGTAAAGGCATCACTAGTCGACGACACACATTATCACAGTTCTTATATTTCATCCCAAATTCATTCAATGAAATGCATCATCAAAGTACCATCACTCATCTCAAACATGGCCCTTTAGAGAAATGACTCATGACTCGTAACCAACTCCAATTAAACGCATCATTATCTTCGCTTCAGCTGGGCTTCAATAAGTAACTATGAAAACAGGCCTAACAGGACAACCTACGAATAAAGTGAAATGAAAGTGGAACTCATCAGTATTCAGTACTAAAAGTAACATAATTCCATTGTGCTGAAACAAATCAAATGGTAATCCCTCAAACAGCATAGATAATGAATTATTTTGACACTTGGCAAACCAAAAACGTTATTACCTAACAATGATCATTCCTTGTTCAAGACTTTAGGAACTTTAATATACGGCTCTTCATAACTTGGAATAGAAGCTATTATGGCCTCCCTGTTGAATCAAAAAACATTCGTATAGCATCAGAGAACAGATCATTCATAAGAATAGCTGTGCATAAACAAGTGAAGTATTATTCTTACTTATTATCAAATACTTCCGGAACATCATCACGTAGATTATCACCTTCAGTATCTGCAAGAGAAATCAAGTATAGACAACATAACATTGTTAGTTAATTTTTAAAACAAAAAGTGAATGATGTACCATAGCTCAAGACACCTTGCGATTGACCAAATTTAACTGACAATAGTTTGCATAGTGCTCCAAATTAATAAATCGACATACCTGCTCTAATGGCTGGTGCAACACTGTCAAGATCAACAGCTTGAAGTTGTCCGAACCTATTAACAAAACACAATCACTTCAATATTCAACGAATCTTACAAAATCAAATTCTGAGAATTAAAGAGATTACCAGTCAAGAACTTGTTGAATCTTAGGGCCTACTTCCTCAACCTACAAAATCAAATCAATCAACTCCTTAATTGAGATTGTACAAACACAACTGATGCAACAGCAACTCATACTGAGTTTCAGATTGCAAACCTACCTCCGCTTCCGTGAGAGTGATCCGAGCCGTTTCGGCTAGACGACGCACATCGGGAGCCGAACGAGTGCAGAAATGTCTGAAAACCGGTTCACTGCTCCTGATCGGCAACGTCTTCCACAAAGCGGATGCGCCGCCGCCGATTAGTCTCGACCTCGGAACGAGACGAAACAGAGCGCAAGAAGGAATCAACAAACTGTTCATCTCTGCAAAACCCTATCAACACATCACAGATGAAGTCGGAGACGAGTACCAATCTCTCTACCCGTTCCGTCGGGTCGGGTAATTGTGTTCAGTAATTGAACCGGTTAATTTTGAAATCGACCGGACCGCGATTTCGATCTGTCAAATTTAAATACTTTCTGTAACGTAACGTGAGTCTGCCACGTGGAATGATCCGACCGTTAAAAAGATGCTGCCTCTTCTGTTAAATTATCTTTCATTAAACGTTCTTCCGTCTCTTTCAAGTTTTTCAAATTTCTTCGTTTCGTCATCTTCTCGCCGTGTCACCGCCACTGACCATCGATGACGATCGCCGCAGAAGAGGAGAAGGTATTTTCTCATCCGTACATCGATCCGTATTGTTTAATCCGATATTTTAATTTTAGGGTTTTGCTGATTCGGTTCTTGTTTCCTGAAAATCGGTGCACGCATGATATTCATTTTAATTGGTGATTTTCTTCAATAATTTATCACGTTGGTCGAATTCAATGCTATGTTGTTTCATCCATTCGATAAATTTGGTGTTTTGTAATTAAAGGTTCGAGCTTTTCGACTTTTTGCAATGAAGTTCTTGTCTTGATATTTTATTTGTTCTTTGTGTTGAAGGTTTCGCCGCAGGAATCCTCAAATGAGCAAAAGAGATGGACGCTCAGTGACTTTGAAATCGGGAGGCCACTTGGAAGAGGGAAATTTGGCCATGTATACTTGGCTAAGGAGAAGAGGGTAAGGCAACCGATTTTCTCTAATTTTATGTTTTTTTCAGTAGGTGAGTCTAATCAGCTAAATTTTTATGTTACAGAGTAATCAGGTTGTGGCTCTTAAAGTTCTTTTCAAGGTTCAGCTACAGCAGTCGCAAGTGGAGCACCAGCTTAGACGAGAAGTTGAAATTCAAAGTCATCTCCGACACCCCAATATATTACGTCTCTATGGATATTTTTATGATCAGGTAATCTGACTTTTTGCGTTTACAGCATAAGATGGTATGGAAAAGAATGATCTTTTACCTCTTAATTTTGCAGAAAAGAGTTTACTTGATTCTAGAATTTGCAGCAAGAGGTGAATTGTACAAGGAATTGCAGAAGTGCCAGTACTTTAGTGAAAGGCGCGCTGCAACTGTAAGTTGCTTAGCATTTTACGCATTTCATACAATTAACGAAGTATTTCACTCATTTTCTCATCTCATTCACTCAGATATCTGCATCTGTCTGTGTCCTCGTTCAAAGAATTTAACAGAGCATCTGAAATAACCTTGTTTGCTTTCTTTCTCCATCAGTATGTTGCATCTTTAGCAAGGGCTCTAATCTACTGCCATGGGAAGCACGTCATACATAGGGATATCAAGCCAGAGAATCTTCTGATTGGAGCTCAGGTATCATTCATACTTACATTTTTTGAACAATTTGATCTTCAGGCGTCATATATATAGTTTAACAGAGATGGATATTCATCTGTACAGGGAGAACTCAAAATCGCAGACTTCGGCTGGTCAGTACACACATTTAACCGCAGGCAGACCATGTGTGGTACCCTGGATTATTTACCACCTGAGATGGGTATGTCAGGATATCACTCCTGTTAATTGTTCATTCTTTCTCTGATTTTCTCTGCTAAGGAAAATGGCTTGATGATTTTCATGCTTTGTTTCTTTAACAGTTGAAAGTGTAGAACATGATGCAAGTGTGGACATTTGGAGTCTTGGTGTCTTGTGCTATGAGTTCCTTTACGGAGTCCCTCCTTTCGAGGCCAAGAAGCATTCTGACACCTACCGAAGGTATTTAATGAACCACTCACATTCCTATTGTTCTGCAACGACTTAATTCGTGCTTCAGCTAATGTCTGAGATAATCTTGGTTATTCAGGATTATTCATGTAGATCTTAAATTTCCTTCAAAACCCATCATATCTGCTGCTGCTAAAGACCTCATTAGTCAGGTGAGCTAGAGTTATATGATGAAATGCTACTGCTCTCACTTCAAAAATGTTTTTAAAATGTTTGAAAGGATTCACGTAGATTTTCTTGACACAGATGCTGGTTAAAGAGTCTTCAAAACGTCTGCCATTGCATAAAGTTCTTGAGCATCCATGGGTTATTCAAAATGCAGACCCGTCTGGGATTTACAGGGGCTGACAATATAATGCATCCTCCAAATATAAGCAACAAATCATCCGTGTTATGCCGCTGCAGCACTTGCCCTGAGTTACTTGACTTAAAATTTGTTAACTGTCTTTCTGCTGAACTCGCTTTAGATTAAGATGAGATGAAAGCACTTTTGTTTGTGAATCAAAATCCAGGGTAACATTGTTGTAATTGTCATCTTCTGGGCTATATAATGTAACTTCATTTCTTCCTACTAATACACCAGTGTAGTATTTATCATTCCTCCAATCGTATCATTTTCTACACTGCCTGGGAGTTTGCTAAGCACCAGATCGTGATGATACAAAATGATATCACAGACATTTCTTCCCCTTGATACTTCTTCCCCTTGTTTGAATATGAGGGAAGCAACTGCGACTTCTACCCTCAATAATACAGATTTGACAGCATCATGCCAGTTCCTGCAGGAGTACAAATACGACCAAATGCAGTCGTCAAACTTTCACTATGATCTGTGGCTGTGCATCAGCAAGCCATCCTTTCTTCCAACATCAATGTTATGCAGTACCACCTCATGGCTTCAAAGCATCAAGTTTCAATAAGGTATCAGTCTCTGATGAATTTTTTATCTGCTCTCTATTCTGATTCATCTTTTCACTAATAAACAACTCGTGCACAGTTTTTTTCTACTTCTATTCGACTGCATCCTGGGCTCTTCAGTGTTTGTGTCATCAGCCTACAATTTGCTGCATCATTTATCTGTCCGGTCATAGAATACATTCCTGCCAGATACATGAGACTTCCAGAGTGTCTGGGATCTATTTCCAGAATACAATGGGCAACACGTTTTCCTCTGTCAGCATCCTTGTATTTTTGGCATCCCCCAAGCAATGCCCCCCAAACAACAACATTGGGTTGCATTGGCATCAACTTTATCTTATTTTCTGCTTCATCCAGTCGACCAGCACGACTTAGCATATCCACTACACACCCAAAGTGTTCCACAGTAGGAGTAATAGCATACATTTCTGTCATCATGTTAAAATACTTCAGTCCTAAATCAACCAAGCCGACATGTGTACAAGCTGTTAACAACCCCATAAATGTAGTTTCGCTAGGTCTCACGTGATTATTGAGCATTTCTTGAAAACACTGAAAGGCTTCATCAGCATGACCATTCATAGCAAACCCACAAATAATAATACTCCAAGAAATCACATCTTTATCGCGCATTCTGTCAAAAATCCGCCTGGCTTCCACAACACATCCACACTTGGCGTACATATCTGCTAATGCATTACCAACAAAAAGACTCAACCCCATTTTATTCCTGCTAATAAACCTATCAATCCACCTCCCAAGATCAAGTGCACCAAGATGCGAACAAGCAGACAATACACTAACAAGTGTCACCTCAGTAGGCTTCATATCACCTGTCTGCTGCATTCTCCTAAACAAATCGACCGCTTCCTCGTACTTCTCATTTTGCACATACCCAGCAATCATAGCATTCCAACAAACAACATTCCTCTCCGGCATCTCATCAAAAAGATCCCTCGCCTCATCCAACCTCCCCACCCTTGCATACCCACTAACCATAGTAGACCATGAAACCAAATTCCTCTCCATCATCCCATCAAAAACCCACTTCCCCTCATCAACACACCCTCCCATACAATACCCAGACAACAAAGTATTCCATGACACAACATCTCTCACAGGCATTTCATCAAACAGCTTCTTCCCAGCCCTAAAGTTCCCAACTTTAAAACACATATCCATCAATGAATTCCTCACAAACAAATTCATCTCATACCCACATTTCAAAACCACCGCATGAATCTTCAACCCATCCACCATAACCCCTAAACCACCACACGCCTTAAGAACAGACGTAAACGTATACTCATCCAACTCATTCAAACCACCTCTCACCCACACCAATCTATTAAAATACTCCACAGTCCTAACATAATCGCTGTTCTGCGAAAACGCTTTGAGAATCGCATTGTATACAAACATATTCGGCTCCGGCAACGACGCAAACACTCCGACCGCATGTCGCAATTTACCACTGTCGCCGCAAATACCGATTAGCTTCACGGCTATTATGTTCGGATTCAGAAAAGGTGACGGCAAGGTGATCAGCTGAGCTTGGATTTGGCGGACATGGCACATGGTGAGATCGGCGGTGCATTTTAGCAGCAGATGGCTAAGCTTGATCCCGTGCGCCGCCAGCTTACCAAAGTTTTACTACTAATCTGGTTCCATAGTTCACAGACAGATTTAGTCAATAGCCTTACGAAATGATGTCGTTCTATGTTCTACTAAATGCTTTTATCATGCTTATAGCTTGGGGGATCCCGTTCAATTACGACCCCCATTAAAGGGTGCGATCCCTGGGACCCCCTTATGAGACCGTTGGATCAATTTGATCCAACAGTCCTAATCTTACACTTTATTAGTTTTGTTTTTTAGTGCACGTTTTTTTGTCTTTTAGCGGGTGCAAAAATGCAGACTCGAATGTGCATATAGTTGAGTAAAAAATACAGATGATTGAAAATGCAATATGAACGTTTACAAGGGGGTCGCAAAGGAACCGAACCCTATAGCTTGGGTTTTAGCTGTCTTGTTTTTCTTAAAATCTGTTTCTCAGCTATTCAACAATTGTTCACCATATGAAACATTGAGTTATCTTCTGATGAGTTATTGTCTGCTGCTGACTTGATTCAAAACACCAGTTACTTGAGCACCCTGATCATCAAGACTCGAACGCGAAAAAGATCCTTACTGTAACTGCTTTGGAAACTAAATGGACACAGGTATGAACTCTCAGCAATATATAACAGCAGTTCTTATGGGTACTAAACCATATGTCACCATTGACATGTTCTCAAGCATCAAATATCAAATCAACATTTTAACAGACAATAGAATGGCTCACTTTGAATTGCTAAATAGTTTTTGCAAAACATGGTCAAATAACAAAGATTTGGTCAAGACTGATATGAACTATTAGTACCAGAAAAAATCATAGTACCTAAAGGACATTTTTTGAGAACTGGTCCAAACCCGGACCGGACCGTAATTAGACCGGTCCGGTCTACCGTCTTTACTTTTAAAAATTTACAGTCTACCGGTCCGGTCTGGACCGGTTGTGCATCCATGTTGTGTTGAAAAATAAAAGACGTTAACTTTACCCTCAGTTTTGATGCGAGAAAATCGTGAAAATAAAATTTAAGAAAAAATGTAAAAAAATGTCATTGCTATCTTTACTAGTGATGAATGTCAAAATATCAGTTTACTACTTTATTTTATCTACCTAAATTGTTATTTCATGACATTATTTTGATATTTTCACATTCTTATTTAAGTTCAAATCGATGAGATTAAACATTTTTAGAGACAGTAGTGGGTAGGGTTGAGTTCTAGAGGGACATTAAATTTTTTGTGAGACATAAAGACTAAATCTTAATCGTTGGTATAGATTAATCTAACGGTTGAGATTAAATTGACTATTAAATAAATTTATATTGAATTAGCAAAAAACACGGGGCGGTTGGTGAGTGACGGTTATCAATATTAACTGTTGGATTGATAAAAATTAACGGTTGAGATGATGTCCTTCTGTCTTACGTAAACTAAACTTTTCCGTAGTGGGTTTAATTTTATAGAGACGGTCACCAATGCCGGACATACTATACGGCCATTTGGCAGACATAGAGTAGTGGAGTCATGTATCCATATATAAATTCTGAAATCTAAGGTAACAAATATCTGACAACCATAATACTTAATGAAGAATATTCCTTATTTAAATTTATTGGAAAAGAAACTTCTTTGAATTCAGAATGTGGAATTTCAATAAAATAGTTGAAAATGATGAGAATTTTTGGTTCTCTTCATATAGCCAAGAAGTCATTTTGTCAAATAATGAAGCGGAGAAAGTTTTAAAATCTTAAAGAATCCAAGAGTTGACAGTGGCGGCTATGCAGCAAGAGAAGGAGACTAAATGGGAGGGAATGGCAACAACTGAGCTGAAGAGCTGTAAGGCAGAACAGATATGGCCTTTATGGGCAGATTTCTGTAATGTACACAAATGGTTTCCGAATATGGCAAGCTGCAGATTAATTGAAGGAGAGGTTGGGAATGAAGTTGGATCAGTGAGGTATTGTGTGGGAAAGGTTGGTGAGGAGGGGAATGAGGCAACGTGGGCGAAGGAGAGGTTGGTGGAAATTGAACATGAGAAGAGGTTGATGAGGTACGAGGTGTTGGAGAACACTGTTGGGTTGAAAGGGTATGTGGCGACGATCAGAGTGTATGATAGAGTGGATGGAGGATGTGTTGTGGAATGGCAGTTTGAGGCGGATGGAATGGAGTTGGAAGGATTTCAGGGGTATGTGCAAAGCACCTTGGACTTCATTGTGAAGAAAATGGAGGGAGCTGTCAGAGTAAATCTTCCTTAACTGTTTTCAGCAGTTAACATGTGTTTGAATAAAAGAACAAACAATGCCATTTTTCATTGTCATGTCACGATTGGCAAGAATCAAACACAACCAGACAATTTGCTTGATTAATTGAAATTTCAGGTGTTTTAAATTCTTGTCTGATGTTGATTTCTACCTGGATATTAGAAACAATTGATCTACATTTATAAAGCTAGAAATAATCTAGTAGACTAAATAACATGTCCCGCACTAAGCTGATGACATATTTGTTCTTTATGTGAGAGCATAAGATGTCAATCCTGATAATTACCAGGTAGAAGAAATTAAGTTATCAAAACTGGATGCAGACAATCTCTTACCCATCCAGTTAATTATATCTTGCCCAATTTCTTCTCTTTCTGGCTCGAAAAGGAGGTCATGTAAATACCCCTCATAGAGCTTGATGTCCTTGAAAGTAGAGGATGCCTTGTTGTGCAAATCTTGAGAAGCTAGAGGATCAGTGACTTTATCAGCAGTCCCATGGAGAACTAGGAATGGGACATTGACTGATTTCAAATTCCGCATTAAATAAGAGCAGATGCGCAGAATCTCATGTCCCGTCCTGACTCTTATGGGCCCAGTGTAGACTAGTGGATCAGAATACTTAGCCACCAATGCAGCTGGGTCTCTTGAAACTGGGATGCCCCTTTTGTTAGCTCCTTTGAACTGCAACTTAGGCACAACTAAGGAAAAGAGAGGCGCCACAGCCTGCAAAAGCAAAGGAATATAGTTCTACTTTAGAGATCAGCGCTACAATGAGCTTGTGCTCATCCATGATATAGAAGTATTCAGAAAGGAAGCATATTTGTCATTGTTGGGTAGAACTTACTCCTACAATGGGATGCGCTGGCTTCACACGCAGAGCAGGGGATGTTAGAATAACACCCACACACATCTTTTTAATGTGAGGATAAGAAGCGGCCTGCATGAAAAAGAACATAATTCCAATTCCACATTTACTAAATAACTTTATAAAACACTAAAAAACAAAATAATATCCTATTACTGAGTTTGCCATACCTTCAAGACTACAGCTCCCCCAGTGGAATGGCCAAAGAGAAAACAAGGGACTTCTGGGTTTTCTGCTTTTATCTTTTCTAAGAAAGCTGCCTGTTTATTAGATGAATTTAAAACTCAGTTTTGGATGAAAAAATGACCAGGCTATGAACTCCATAGAAGGCAATGTAATGGAACTGAGAAGAACTCAAAGATTTGTCTTCAAACACTAGAAGAGAAAAAACCAGATCAATACATATTGCAAGTTTTTTCAAAGTTCAGATTTGAATCTAATCAAGTCGATAAATAGCACAAATTACAACATGTGAAATGTATATCTTATTATTTACCAAAAGCTACGAAGCAAACACATGCAACAAAACACTGAAGAAAAAGCTGCTTAATCTGAACTTACTGTGTCTGCAACAACATGATCGAGGGATGGAACATACCCATGCAGTCCGTCACTACCACCATGACCTGCGTGACAAAAAGGAGGATTCAGTTTATGTTGCAATGCCAAGTGCCAACCATAAAAACACCATGACATTGGCTAAGATTCAGAAAGCATAAAATGAATATGTTTGGTACCTATCCAGTCCATTGCGTAGACCCCATAACAGGAAGATGTTAGCTGCTTAGCGAACTGAGAGTACCTCCCACTATAGACATGGAAAATGATAATACAAGTTACTTGAAACATTGATATTTAAAACAACAATAGGGAGTTGAAACAAATCACTGAGAAGCCTATAATGCTGCACGTCTGTACCTGTGTTCGTTGAGCCCGTGTATGATGACCATAATCCCCCTGATATCAGAATGCAGATTGTAAGTAATTGTTAGATCGGACAATGAATTACCTACTCGCATGAGCAAATACAATCATTAAAACTCCCACAAAATAACTTAACGAAAGTTTTGATGCTTAAGCTCTAATCCCTACGTTCAAGCACTACATCAACAAAGACACGAAACAGTTATTGATACTCTTCTGTCCAAATCGGATATGGCTATTGAAAAGGCAACTTGCCCCTTAATCCGCAATGACTTGAAACTGCCTATCATTCACTTGCAATGACCACCTTAACAACTTGATGAATCAGTTAGCCAGCACTCACTCGTGGTCTCTAAAACATTCATCACTGCCATGAGATTGACATCCAATCGATCTCATTTCATCAAGGTCAAGCATTTCGAAACTTAAGATAGCAAAGCAACTATCAAAAATCAGCAAAAACTGCACTACGACCATAACCATACACGCCAACATTCAATAATAGTTACTCTTTGACATCATAATTTTCAAAAACTCACAACTCTATGATGTGAATCTGTGATGAGAAAATGACAAATAGAGGAAGATGGCAGCTCATCCAAATTCTTAAAGCTCAAACTATAACTACATTAGGGATCCTTAATGTCACTCCATGCTTCACACTCAGCTTGTGCCTAACCAGAGTTCTTAGAAAAACAACAACAAACTAAATATCCTACCTCATCTAGACCACTTTATTCTGAAAAACATATCTGCCCTAAACCTCCCATGACTTAAATGAATGCAACATATAAACGCAATTGAAATAGTGAAAAACTCAACTCCAACAATCATCCATACAAGCACATGTATCTAATTAAAACTTCTAGTTACAAACAGAAAAACAAATAAAAGTTCAAGACTTTTGGAAAATCAAGAAACTTAATGAAATGACATCCATTGTCAGACATTACTCATGCACACAATGAGAACCACACATTAAACTCAAGTACCCGACAGGATCCATCCACATATTCTAGAGGATTCTCAACATGGAGAATATTCTTCCAAATCCTACAACCAGCAAAACAACATAATTCTTCACTCTACAATCAACCAAAAGTTCAAAACTCTGACTTTCAGTTCACAATCAGAATTCATAATTCCAATCAATAGTTGAATTCATCAATAATACTCACCTGAGTTCAACATCAGAAGCCGGAAACCACGACCTACAAAACAAAGCATTATTCCTAGCACCATAAAACAACTCAGTCCTCCACCTACATCCACAATCATCCTCATCCGTCACCATCGCCACGCTCTCAGCCAACGCTCTCCTCTTCGTCACATCAGCTTCCTCTTCCTTCTTAACTCTCCTCCACACAACCGATCTCCGTCTTCTCACCTTCTCACCACCATCAAAACGACACCGTCGTAGCAACAAAACCAACGATACAAACACAGACTGTAGAAACAGAAACGATCGGATCAAAGAATGGTACGGATACCTAACGGAGGTCTTGAAGCTACGGAGGATGGTGATTATCCGGCCGCTGACGCCGGAGGTCAGGGCTACGTCCTCCGCCGCTGACATGCCGGAAATTGAGAGACGAAGAAGATGAAACGAAGAGGGTTTGATTGAGAGGAGAGGGCGTGTTTGTTTGGTTACGGAGATTTTGGGTTTTGTGTGTTCGGGGTGTGAATGGATTTGTGTGAAAACAAACGGTGCTTAAGATGGTACGTTGTCGTTTTAATGGTAACGATATCGGTTGTTAGTTGCAACGACGCGCATAATGTGTGCCAATTATGACTTGTTGGTTGCATGATTCGATGGAGTACGTATCTGAAGAACATTGTTTATAGGACGCGTATGATTAAGGAATGAAAGTTAGTTCAATGTTGATTAAGGGATTTAACAATGACATTGAGGCAGATGGAGACCTTAAAAGGTCGGTCCATCAAGAATTCAAGGTTACGTTACAGTTGTTTAGTATCGTAGCATGTACCTGGCTATTATCATTATAAATCCCATTAAATGAACTGGCTCTTCTTCATTTAAGGTAAGAGACGAGCAAAATGCCCTTACCAAGTTGAAGAGTAGCTGAACTCTGCTCTAGAATCCAGGTGCATCCACTTCAAGTTGACCTTCCATGGTCATAAAGTGCTGATAATTCCCAGAGGGTAAATTGAGAGCTGATCTGCCTTCAAAAGTGCCAATGGCATTGGAACAAAGTTTATATCACTGGACCTGCTGTTTCATCATCAATAAGACAGTCAGGGAGTTGATTAAAAGAGATTGAAAACTTGGTATAGCAGCATTCTTTAATAATTGTCATGAATACTACAAAAGGATCCAAGTACACATGCACACAAATGTAATACACATATCTTCATTAAAGAGCTTGAAATGTTTTAGGAGCTCAATTTTTCAGCAAACAAAAATTAGCCATTAAGTAGCTTTCACAGCGAGTTCCGCTAAAACACTAGATACAAGCATTAAGGGATCTGCAAAGACCTTGAGATAAGCTAATACAAAGCAATTTCTATGAGGTAATTGTCAACTTGTCAAAGTCAGAACCAAAAAAACAACAGTGCATACTGATTGGATAATTACTATTTGAATTGACATAAAACATCCAATATATGAGATCAAAGTGTAATGCCATTCCCCGTGTCAATCTGTTTACAATTAAAATATTCAAGAAGACCGTGCAAGTTCAAAATGATGGCAAAAAAGTGACTTGCACAACACTAAATGGAAGAGTTAGGACTTATGGGTGACGTGCACGTCAACTAAAGATGAAACCGATATTGAAGCTACCTTTGTAATAGGGGGTTAGCAACAGAACCAACTTCTGGACAACTGGCTACCTTAACAGCATTCTCAACTAATATATATGCGAAAACTAGCTGATCACCTTCTAAGAATGCAGTAACATAAGTTTGGCACATTCTTAAATTATAGCTTACATAATGAAGAGTGCAACCTCCACTCAATTTAAGTACGTGTACCAAATTTTTCTCTAATGGATAGTTCTCAGCTGCAACTGAGAAGAAGCCGAGGTCAACAATTCCAAACGAGAGATTTTTGTTTGAATATCTGACCAAGGTCAATAGAACCATCACAGAGAAAAATAAATAAGTTAAAACGTTCATCCAATGTCAAGGAAATAATGTTTTGAGAAATCTATGCAAGAACATACGTGATATAGAGTACATGACAGAATCAACAGGACTGTACGCAATTCTAAGGAATTTAAGGGTTATACATACATTCAACCTATCGATTCTCAAAAGTCAAACTACAGAGTTATTACTGAAGGAAGCTTTCTGAAAATGATAAAGTAATTTTTTTTTACAATTTTAACTCCTACCCAAACAGGTGAAATTCGATCTCGTTGGCAAAAAGCAATCTCTAAGTAAAATTTAAGCAAATGTTGAAAACTTGAAACACCAATCATGGGCATGCCGATGCATATCAAAACAAAACATCCCATCAAGAAAAAATTAAAAAGTCATCAATAATCACCGGCCAAAGTCTAGATGTGTTGCCTACAGTCAGAATGCTCTCCAGTGGAGTCAATGACTGGGTTCCTGAAAGGGCAAACAATTTAAAAATGAACTCATAAAAAAGGAACTCTGGAAAAATGTCAAAAGATATCAACCTAAGTATCATTAAAAAATATCATCATACCTAAGCCTTCATAGGTAGGTTGTCGTGTCACAAGATATATAACTGCTGACAACAACATTATCAACAAAAAAGGAAATAAAAATGTTAATGACAAAAATTGGTATCAAAGTAACCAAATAATAGTGTTGTAAACACAAATACCTGGAAAACCCAGCTTTATTCTTAAATAGAGCAGCACATAACATCTCTTAAAATTTAAAGAAAAAAACGATAGTGTTGCTATCAAAACGAAATTCACCTTCGCGTAGAATAAAATTATCAGCAATTAATGTCTCCCTCAAGATGTTACTTTCATCAACTGTTCCATAAAGCCGCAATAGTTGACACTTATCAATTCAGAAATGACACTCTAAATATCAAATGCATTCACTGAAAAAGTAAACTCATTTTAACATCAAAACCTAAAAAAAATCAATCTCACTCCATAATCAACTAACGAGCTACTCACTCGGCATAGAAGTCGATCACCAACGTCCGGCAACTGCAGCGAATCATCCGACGCCCAAAACAGTAAAACGCCCGAGGTCGTACCACCGGATTCAACCACCAAAATCTCTCCCCCGATCAAATCAAAACTAGGGATCAAAATCAAACCTCTCCTGGCTTCGAAACTGGGCCGAAATTTCATGGGCCGGAGAGAGTGGCCCAATAAGGCCCATCTTTCTGTCTTGTTATGAACCACAAATAGCAGTAAAGCTCACTGCAATCCTCCTCACCTGTAGACTCGCTCTGTCTCTTTATCCAACGGTCGAAGTCAATTAGGATTATTCGAGCACATGTTTTTTATTTATTTATTTCTGAAAAATTTAGCATCATTTTAGCTCATCGTTTTCCTGCTTCAAACTATCGACAATCCCTCTCACTCCACAAAATCACACAACGCCGAAATTATCTCTCTACGACTTTCTGACACACTCACACACCCTTCAATCTATATAAAGCTTCCACCTTTTTCCGCCACATCGATTGGCTCACCATGGAATCAGCTCCAACAGCACAAGCAACAACAACAACACCAGCAGCAACAGCAGCTCTTGAGATCGCACCGGAGAAGTTTTCGGTGGAGGAGTTTTTCGATTTTTCTAATGAAGAAGATGGTGACCTTTTGTTATCTGATAGCATTCTTGATGCGAATGAGTTTAAGAGCTTGGTGGCCGATTCCAACTCGTCTGTGACGCTGCTGGTTGATAACAGCTCCAATTCTTCTGTGTGTGACTTTGGATTGTCCAATTTGACCAGCGAGCTTTGCGTTCCGGTAATTTGGATTGAAATTAGGGTTAAAGTTGGATTCTTTCTTCACTTTGGTTGCTTAAAGTTGCCTTCTTGAATCGAATTCTGGACAGTTATTAGGAGGTTCATTAAATTGGGATTCCCAGTTTTTCACTTCTGGGAAAATACTCAGAAAAAATTACTGAAATTGTGTGATAGAGTTTCAATTTCATCGTTTTCCGAAATTGCGAAATTTAAATTAATTTGAGTTTAATTTACGTTGTGGAACAGTACGATGATCCGGCGGAGTTGGAGTGGGTATCCACGTTCGCGGAGGAGTCGTTTTCAACTGAAGACATGGAGAAGCTCCAGCTCATATCGGGTATGTCAGCCCGACCCGAAGACAAGCCCTGGCGCGACCCGAACTCCACCAAGTCACGACCCGAACCACCAGTCCCGGGTAAGGCCCGAAGCAAAAGAGCACGTTCTGTTTCCGGAAACTGGACATCTCCACTACTCTTAACACCCACAACAGAGTCCGAACCCGACCCAAACCCGGTTAAAAAACCAAAAACAATCCGGAAATATGGACCGGATTACTTGGCGGTCGACGGAAGGAAATGTCAGCATTGCCAGACAGACAAGACCCCACAGTGGCGGACGGGTCCAAACGGTCCAAAGACACTTTGTAACGCTTGTGGAGTTCGTTACAAAACGGGACGGTTAGTACCCGAATACCGACCCGCTTCGAGTCCGAGTTTTGTTCAAACAAAGCATTCGAATTCACACCGAAAAGTGTTGGAGCTCCGAAGACAAAAAGAGATGATGTTAATTGGGACCCACCAGCAGAATCAACGGTATATAGAGCAGTATCGTAACACGTGGATGAATGGATCTAACGGCGAGGAGTATCTGATCCATCGACGGGTTGAATTTGAACCCGATTTTGGACAACTTATCTAGTGTTTTGCAGCGTAGGGTTGAATCCGTGGAGACTCAGAAGACTTTCCCTTGTTTGAAAATTAAGCATTTTCAAATTAGTTTGCATTTTTAGAAACAGGAAAAAGTTTAATTTGCATTTTGAATTAGTGATACTTGTAGAATTGATTTTATTTAATGTAACCTTTATTTGATTTTATTCACAGACTTATGTAATGTCAGATCAGATAATCAATAAGAAATAAATTAACAAATTTAGTTTATTCACATGTACTAATTATTATTATTATTATTATTAATCAGGCACAGGATCCAATGAATATATTATTTTACCGAAGGTGATTGCTTGGAAGTCTGAAGCTAAAGTGTTTTAGTAAACAAGATTAGGAAGCATATGGGGAGCAAAGATGGCAGTAATCACATGTCAAAGTGATTAATTTGTTAAGATTAGGTGAAACAAAGGTGCTAAGAGTACTTAAAACTGCAAGGAAACTCCAAGTATGAAAGTCTACATAAACTCATATTTTATTTAGAATTGTTTTTAGCTCTCAACAAATTTATCCAACAGTTTTACAACGTCAGAAAGACTTACTTGTTCATTGACAGAAAGTGCAAAATTTATGTAAAGACGTTTTAGAAAAATTATCAAAAAAAACCCTCGAAAATGAGAAGTTATGTTTTTGTGGTGGTTCGAGGTTTTAGAATCTTTGGGGAGTAGAATGTTGAGTGAATAAAACATTTTCTTCATCTAATGATCAGTAGAAATATTGATGTAAATTTTTAGGATTTGGATACGTCACATAGAAGATTTTTACAACATTTTTGTTGGATGTTTAGAAACGTTGTTACCCATCTGTCTCGTTGAAGGCTCGAACGCGGAAGAGGGAAGATCACGTGAGAGTGTGGGAAATGAGTGGAGACATATTTGTGACAGAATCCGTATCAACCTCTCCACTTTCTCTCACGTGCACTTGCCATGTTCCTTAGCATTCACTCTTCTGCTAAAACAACTCAGCTCTGCAAATGTACAATTTTAAATATATTTCGTGAGCTTGTTGTGGACATGGAGATGTTGCCGGGGTCTGATCACATGGTCGATTCAACCTCTTCCTGGACTTGGTCTCCAGTACGTGTTTTCACAGATGTACAAATACTGTTTGCAGAATCCAAGTATAGAGCACGACCTGTTTTTTTCAAATAAGATCATGGAAATTTAGATGTTACATTATTGAGGTCTTCTTACTAGGGTTTAGAATTGTATGTGTAACAAAGGAAGTGGACTTTTAAGGTGGATATCGTGTCTATAATCGTGCCTATACCACTTTGAAGAAATTGTAGGTTAGTATACGCTTGACCAAAAAACTGGGCCGAACGGGAGTGTTGAGAATCTTGGCCCAATCATGTAAATGGCTGTATATAAGAAATTAGAATCGGGCCAAGATTGTGGTTCAACGATTATCACAATCGCCGTCACGCAGTGTTCCTTCCTAAGATAACTTTATTTGTCCACAAAAAATAATTCAGTGTCGCATCATTATATCTGGCAGCAGACGTATGGTCCATGACTTCATGTTTTTTTGGTAAAGAGATAGGGCTGCATGATTTGAGTTGAAATATAGCACGAGGCTAATTATTCATTGTCAAATCTAATCTCTATTTTATCGGATTCAGATTCAATGCTGCAACAGCTATTTGCAGCGATCCGAAACTACGTAGTTTTGGTAATGGATTATCCAAAACTACTTAGGGTTATAGTAAATAACATCAAAGTGATGTCGTTTTGGTCCTCGCAGCAAATAGCTGCGCTGCACCGGATCCGGATCCCTTTATTTCATATTTACACATTAAACATATTGACATATAAATTTTGTGAGGCATAAAGACGTAATTTGCCCGTTGATTTGATTAATTCGACGGTTGAGATTAAAGTTGATTTTTAATTAATTGGACGGTTGTATTTGCAAAAAATACGAGCGGTTGGTGATTGACGGTTACCAATATCAACCATTAGAGTAATATAAATCAACTGTTGAAATCATGTCCTTCCGTCTTACTAAAAGATGCATGTCCTCACTACTTGCATATATAGGGAAAGTATCATGTGGAACCCCCACCTTTACATGGATTCATGGATCCCTCTTTGCATTCGTTGATTGCATTTACTGTTTGCATTTTGGACGCACCAGATTGTGCCAGCGCATTAATGAGCATGTGCAACTCACGTGTGCATTTGTCATGTGCAACTCACATGTGCATTTCAAAAATGCAAACACGTGGCACAATCTGGTGCATACAAAAAATGCAATCAGCGGTGATGAAGGGCGATCCATGGATCCATGAAAAGAGGGGGGTTCCACATGATACTTCCCCTGCATATATATATGGAGGTTGTATCATGTGGAACCCCCTTTTCATGGATCCATGGATCCATGGATCCCCCTTTGCAGCCGTTGATTGCATTTTTTGTGTGCACCAGATTGTGCCACGTGTTTGCATTTTTGAAATGCACACGTGAGTTGCACATGCTCATTAATGCGCTGGCACAATCTGGTGCGTCCAAAATGCAAACAGAAAATGCAATCAACGGCTGTAAAGAGAGATCCATGGATCCATAAAAATGGGAAGTTCCACATGATACAATCTCTATATATATGTGCAGAAACTACTATTATATATAAAGCGTATACCCTCCTATTATTTCTAAAGTCACATTAGGCTTTTTTAAAATATCCCTGCACAATTCTGTAATTACTATATTATATTTCAATTGATTGGAAAATAATTATTTTATTATTTAAAATACACAAAATATGTGATCATATATGCACAGATTATACTGTGGAAGAAAATACTAGTTTGAAAAAAATCACACGTTGTTTTCAGATAAACTTATGTAACATGTCACCATATTCAAACTAATAACATTGTGACACGAATCATCTGCAGATGCAAATGTATCGATTAAAGTAAGAAGCCACAGACAAAGACGCTCGAAATGGACGTGCATAGAGCCAAAATCGATAACCATCACCACTTATGTCCTCAATTTAACAGCGACAGTCCGACATTGTTTAAGCACTAATTTGAGATTAGTGTTTGTTCAAATTAATTAAAAAATGTATTTAATTTTGGGTACATTGAAGTGAAGTATAAATAGAGAGTTTAATCGCACTTATCTTCCCAGTCGGTCGCAATGGATGACGACTCGAACTCGTCAATCAGCGCTCGTAATTTATCTCGCAAGGTCATCCAAATCGCCGCAGGCGAAGCTCACACACTCGCCCTCACTGGTACAGTCGTTTAATCTCACTCTCCTTATAAACAACCATGTACGGAAATCGATTTCTAGGGCTACGAATTAGAATGTTCGGTTAGGGTTTATAAGGTTTAATTGAAATTTAAATAGGAATTTGTTGATTGAAGGACTTTTTGTGATCGCAATGTTGATGTTGAATTTCATCTGGAAGTATTTCAGTAGCTGATAGTGAAATTTGGAATTTAGGAAGTGTGATTTGTGTCTGATTGTATGATTGCAGGAGATGGTAGGGTATTTGCGTGGGGGAGAGGGACGTTCGGGCGGCTTGGGACTGGGAAAGAATCAGACGAGCTTGTTCCGGTACAAGTGGAGTTTGGTTCGCCCTCTAATTCGGATGGGAGAAAGATTAAACTCGTTGGAATAGCAGCTGGAGCTTATCACAGCGTTGCGCTTGCCGGTAAGTAAATAGATTATGTTTGTGTTAACCAGTTGGTGCAGCTTTGCTTATGTATGCTTGTTTTATGAATCTGCAGATGACGGATCAGTTTGGTGCTGGGGTTACAATATTTGTATCCTTTTTATGATTTTTGACATTTTTGTTCTAAATGAGTTGATGAGAGTTTTATTACTTACAAATCTTTCTTTGCTTGTTGTTATTGTGCTTTTAAGGATCCTTAACAGTTTAATAGATGGCCAACTTGGGGTTGATGGGGAGAACTCTTTGGTACCGAGATTATTGAATGTCTTTCGTGAGTTGGGTTCCCCTGGTCCTTTGACAGGTGAATCAGAAACAAAGAGTAAAAAACCATTGAAGGTTTGACTTAATCCCAATTGCTAATGCAATTTTTTTGGAGCTATTATACTTTTAGCACATGTGCTTACTCGTAACTTTTATTCCAGGTTACATATGTCGAAGCTGGAGGCATGATGTCATTGGCGATTGATGATATTGGGGGTCTTTGGATGTGGGGAAATTGCCCAATGCAGAGCTCCACTATCGCCGAACAGTTTTCTCTAATTAGTTGTCCAATGCCAGTTCCTGTTTGGGATTTGCATGGGCATACAGTTGTCAAGGTGGCATGCGGGAATGAACATGTTATTGCTCTGGTTAGTGCAGGGGAGTCAGACACAGATGGTGATTTGGTTTGCTATGCTTGGGGTGGAAACGGTCATGGCCAGTTAGGCATGGGAGATAAAGAAAGTAGGCTGCATCCTCAAATTGTCGAAAACTTCAACCTTGATTCAACTTTGAAGGTTTATGACATAGCATGTGGGGCTTTCCACACAGCTCTACTCACACACCGAAAGAGACCCAGTGACACACTAGAAAGCATGTGCTGGACATTTGGCCTGGGGGCGAACGGGCAGTTAGGACACGGCACGACCCAAGATGCTTTGCAACCGGAGCACGTCAAAGAGTTGCCGAATAACGTATTCTTGATATCCATTGACTGTGGCTTGTTTCATACTAGTGTCGTTTCCTCAGCTGGTGATGTATGGTCATGGGGCATGGAGAAGGGCCTTGGCTTGTGTCCAGATGCTAGTTTTACCGGAACTGATGCTGGGGATGCTATTTCACCTTTGAGAATCTCACTAAATGATCCGAGTATGCCAAAGTTTAAAGAGCCTGTCCAGATTGCCTGCGGGGCTGCACATACTGTTCTTGTAAGTGACAATGGATACAGAATGTGGGCTTGGGGCAGGGGAAGCATCGGAATCCTAGGAAATGGTAAGATGGTTGACTGTCTTGCTCCCACTATGGTTCTATGGCCACCTCTCGCTGAAGACTTTGCGGATGAGACCTTAAGGACAACTGACTCCGCTGGAAAAGGAAAAGACAAATCCACAGAGCCAGGCACCGAATCTGATCAAAGGTTGTCTGCAGCACTTGAGGAAAATCGTCTCCTAAAGTCAAAACTATACACAATGGAGCAGTATGCAGCCATACTCCATGGCTCCATTTTTGGGAAACCATTCCAAGAGCAAGACATCCCTATCTCCTTGCAGAACACCGGCATGTATGATATCAGCAGGGAATGGGAAAACATGCTGGAGTCAATGGATCGTGGCAAGCTTGTGAGAATGGAGATGTTTTACCAGAACATGCTCGCTGGGGTGAAAGACAAAATTATGAAGAAAACCATTCATGAAATTGTTAAGGAGCTTCTTCATACTTCAACCTAAGACAGTACAGTTGTAATATCCCTCTTGTAAACCTGTACACATTTGTGAATCTTTGTCGCCTTTCAACAAATAATCATCATCATATTGGGCTGGCTTAATTAACAGATTGGTATTATTTCTAAGTATGTTAAACAGCCAAATCAAAGCCCAATAATGTAAGAACCTTACAGCCTCCTTAACTATCATACTCATCAAAGTCAGAATCTTGTACAGCAAAAGAAAAGAAATATATGGCCATGCAGGGAAGGCAAGATCTACTAGAGAAGGAAATACACTGGTAAATCAGGGTAGGACCTCGTTGTAGACGGTGCATTTTCTTTGTCGAATGCAAAGTCCGACGAAAAATAGGACAATTTGTGTCATAATATTCGAACCAGTTACGTGTATTATTAACTTTTACACAAACACCAAAATTAAAAATGATGCCTACGTATGATCCTCTTACGCATATTCATTCAGTCTTTCAGCGTACGATTTCAAACACATGTTCAGTGAATAATAGCATGGGAGAGTGCGTGTAGAAAAGTGCATGGCATTAACGTTTGCACTGGTGGCCACAACAACATCATTGGTATTAGGCTAGCTAAGTGTGCATACATACGAACGGGTTAAAGTCGCCAACTTCGGCTAGGACACAATCATTGTTTCTACGTTGGTCACAATGTCTTCTCACGTGAACATGTTTTTGATTTACCTTTTCATGCAAGTAGTAGTGAACATGAAAGTTGGCCAAAGCAAATTTAGCGCCAGCTCAACTGCCGACTCAGTACGTACACACTCCAATCTCTCTCTCAGGTCCACCATAACCGACTACCGACACGGCACATCAGTCGCAAAGAGAAGCAAACAAAGTAGTCAAAATTTTACAAAGGTTCGAGAAAATGTGTGATAGGGTATGTTTCTCAACTCTCATTGCTCCCTCAACTGTGTATGCGAGATTTTGGGGAATGAGAGGTTATTCAAGTAGGGCCATCATGTTCCTTAATGTAATTGTTATCTTAGGTTTACAAGATTTAAGAGATTTGTATACGAAAATCTTAAAGATCATCAACGCGCGTACGCTAAATCACAAAATGCACCAACTTGCTTGAACTCTGCGGCCAGATTTCTTTGGGCTCTGCCGTCACCTGCATGTAATCGTCAACTTCATTATCAATGTTACATCCTAGGATGCCATGCACACCGTCAAGTGAGTGAGAGCCTACACGTATTTGAGACAGTGAAAGAAGTAACAATGAAGCAGCTTTTCAAGATGAAACCAAAGTTTCAACCATGTTGACGAATAAGAGAAGCCAAGTGCCACCAACTTGGTTTGACAAGAAGTTAATTATCAATAAACATAAACATTGTTCATACGTTTATTTAATTGAAGGTTGTCCGACATAATAAGATAATCTTATTCCATTTAAGTGAATCTTTATCTTAAAAGTCTGTAGAAAATGCATGTTGGATATAATTATCATTATGAGTGAC